>VXBX01002801.1:294452-310552 GCA_013400415.1 Scytalopus superciliaris
CCGTTCCCACCCACCTCTTCACAACCTGGCATCAAATAAAGACATTGATCAAGAACTTGCTCACATTACCACGAACAGACTCCACTCAGCCAAGAACGACTACTCACTCACTAACACAGCGGCGCGGGGACGCGGCCGCTTCCAGCTCAGCCCCCTCCAGCACCAACACGGACATTTCCGAACGCCCCTCCGAAGGGTGGTTGGTCCCCTCCCCGTATCTCCCACCTCCCAGCTCGTGCTCCAACCACTCTCTCGACATCAGCGGGAGAATTTTGCGCAATGAACAGATAAAATACAACCCTGGGGGCGGGGGGGATGGGACACAATGGAGGAGGTGGCACTGGGGAGGGGAGAGGTTCCCAAGAACAGGAATGTCCCCCTCTCCCTTCCATTCTCTTACTGGGACCAAACTGAAGCCAGATTTTGAACAAGAACTGGGACAGTTTTAGGAAGGACGTGGCCAGTGCTGGCCGAGGCTCCAAAGCCTTTGCCGAGGCCACGCTGCCACGGGGATGGACGGCAGCCACGGCAGTGACCCAGGACAGTGCCAGCCCGTGGGGGCTCTGAGAGTCCATCTGGAGCACCCCGGCCCTCCATCGCCCCACGGCCCCCACACCGGCGGGTCCAAAACACGGCGCCTCCCCCCGGGAAGCGTTCGCATCCCGACCTGGTCCTGGTGCAAACGGCTCCGTGTGCCACAGGACCGGGAGAACCGCGCGGCCGGGGATTCCTTAAAGCTTTGGGGAGGAGAGGAGTACCAATTCTGCCAAACAGTGTCCCGTTAGCATGGCATTATTACTTTTGTCTTTACTTTTTCCAAAACATCAGCATCCACTATAGCCTGGGAACATTGTCCACACCTCCATCCACCTCTTGCTTCTACGGAATATTTTACCATTGATGCAAAACAGTGGAGGCATCCCATCACCCCATCATCATTTCACACCCTCCAACTGGTATCTGAAGATCAAAAGTGGATCTTTATCAGCAAGCTCAGCCCCTCCAGTGACCGCAGTCGGTGAGACCGAGGCCGGCCCGAGCCCACCATACCAGAGGCTCAGGCAGCAACCAGGAGCAAGCGGCAGCAAACTGAGCAGAAGAAGGGATGTTCCCAGGAACATTATTACGATGAAAATAAAGTCTCCTGTAACTGAAGGGAATTAAAAAAAAAATCTCAAGATTTTTTTTTTTTTTTTTCTGTTAGAACTGTCTCTGCCAAGTTGAGAAACTTGTTGGTTCAGTTCTAAATCAGGGTCCAGGATCTGTGAGCAGAAGTCGAGGGGTAGGAAAAGGGGAAGCAGTGGTGGTGGGAGAAAAATTATATATAAATGGGTTTATATACACATATATATATATATATAGGTGCTTGATTAGTTAAGTGCCTATATATATATATACACATATATTTATAGCTGGGTGTACGGGTACTCGATAGGTCAATCCAACACATCTTTACCATCACAGCATTTTGGCATCCACAGACTGGCTGAACAAACCTGATGGAGTGAAGGTTGGCATGGAAGCCAGATCTGAAGCCCGTCCTCTCCCACTTCCCAATGGTTTAAAGTATCTCACTTAACAAAACCAGGAGTCTTGAAATGATTAAAGGATGTTCAACAAGGCAATTTTTTTCTGTTTTGTTTCGTTCTGAAAAAAATATAATATATAAAAGTGGCCAACCTCAGGAAGATCCAGGAAAAGGACAGCTGAAGAGGTTTTGGTCCATAAAGAAATACTTTTTCTTCTTTTTTTGTTTTTTTTCTCCCCACTTGGTTTTGGGTAACAAAAGTTTTGGTCCAGTTTAAAAACAACGACAACAAAATTATCTCTATAAACTCGGGGTTTTTTGCTCTCTGTTGGGATGCATGTTGGTTTCAATGGGCTCATTGCCTGTATTGCATGATCGTCTCTCTTAGGTTTTGGTGTGATAGGTATATTTTCTAAGAAAAGAAAAGCACAATGTTGTGTGTGTGTGTGCGTGTGTGTGGTGTGTGTAGCTGCAGCTGGCATCACTTGGAGAAAAGGATGAAGAGTGACCTACAGAAACATGGAAGTTGATGCACTCCCGCCATGGCTGGGAACTCGGGACTGCTTTGGAAATACCCTGTTAGTGACTCCTGATTCGGCTGATGAACAAATCCCTGCGGATAAGGAAAAAAGAACAGAGTTCCAGACTCCACGGTGGCTCAGAATAACAAAATAAATGCTCGTCGCCTGGTGTGATCCCAATAGGTTCTTCCAAACCTTCTTCAGTTTCACTGGCGTCGTTTTTATTTCTTCACCTTCTTTTTTTGATTTTCTTTTTTTTGTGGTTTTTTTGTTTGGGTTTTTTTAGAAAAAAAGGAAAACAATAAAAGTTCTTTAGCTGTGGGTTTTTTTTGTTTAAATCTTTGAGGTAATACAGTTGTGCCCTCATTCTAACAGGTTCCCAGAGGTTGATGGTTTCTTTCTTGTTCTTCTAAATCCCCGCCATCCGTTTTCCTTTCTTTCTGTTTGTTTCTTTCTGAGCTCCCAGCTGGGCTGACATCCCTGGAGGGGAGGAGAGTGGGGGCTTCAGGCCAAGACAAAGGTTGAACATGGCTGGAGAAAGGCTGGCAGGGCCCTCCCCGCATCCCTGCTCCTTTCCCAGCCAATCCAGGTGGCCTGGCTTGGTCATCGCCGAGAAGTCCCAATCTCACCACCAAAAAAAACTGAACTAAACCGCTTTGCTTGCAAGATCCGAGTGTGCGTTCAGAGTACTTGGTTTATAAAAGACATTGCAGGCTGGAGCATTGTTCGCCCTTCAAAATTTCTGGCTTTGTTATTCATTTTAATTTTATTATTCACTTATTCTTTTTTAAAAAATAACATACATTGCTTGTAAAATAATTTCTTTTTTTTTCTTCTTCTTCTTCTTTAAATTAATTTATTCTTTCATTCATTTGTTTGTTCTTCAGATGTCATTATTATTATTATTATTATTATCATCATTATTATTATTATTATTATCATCAGCATTTTTCTTTCGTGGACCCCCCCCACACACTCCCTTCCTACCCCCCACCCCCCCAATGCCCTGCTCTGTCTCTTTAGGAAAATATTCTAATGGCCTGAGTGGCTGCTGCGTGGCAAACCGGGCACTCCGGATCAGTCCTCTCACAGATCCTCACGGCACACTCCATGCAGAAGAGGTTGTGGCCGCACGGCACCAGCGCAGCCGTGACCTCGCTCTCGAAGCACACCATGCACTCGCGGCTGCTGCCGACGGACGTCCGGGCAGCGGCAGGCGTTCCCAGCTTGGAAAACCCCTGGAGTGGCTCCCCCTGTGACCGCCTGGGCAGCCCAGAGAGGCCGGGCTCTGGGATGGAGGAGGACGGGGAGCGATGGGAGTTGGGGTGGATGGTGCCGGTGCTGCTGGAGCGCTGCTGCTTCGAGAAGAGCACCGAGACAGGGTTGGTATTCTCCTGCCCAGCCCACATCGGGGCCCCTGACTCCGGCACCCCATAGTACAGATCCTGCTTGTTCACGCTGTAGTTGGGGAAGAGGTAACCATAATTGAAGTCGTTTTGGTCGTTCAGCCGGGGGGTCTCGTAGACGGGGTCAACGGAGCAGTCGCCAATGCAGCCCAGGCTGTTCTGCCGGAAGGTGGAGAGGGGCTTGCAGCCCGGCGCCGGCGTGTGGACCCGCCAGGCCTCCGAGTAGCGGTTCTCCATGCCAGAGTCAGGGCTGCTGGAGAGGAAGTCGTTCTCGTTGTTGTACTCCAGGATCTTGCCCGTCCTCACCGCGATGTGGGTCTCGATCTCCTCCCGGGCGCGTTCAACGTTGCCTGGGGCACCGGTGATCTCGAAGACGGGGTCCCGGTCCCGGCTGGGTGTGATGATGTAGGTGTTGGTCTGCTGCTGGATCCGCTTGATGGTGGCCCCCTTGGGGCCCACCACCAGCCCCACCACACGGTAGGGCACGCGCACCCGGATGGTGACCTGCCCTGGCAGGGTGGGTGCACTGCCAAAGGTGGTGCCTGCCTTGTTGCGGGAGGCCCTGATCATGGAGAAGTGCTCAGCGGCCGAGATGATCTCCCGCCGGGCCATGGCCACGTCCTCCCGCCGCCCCGTCACCATGAAGACTGGCTCCTCACCCCGCACCGGGGTCTTGATGTAGGTGTTGGTCTTTGCCCGCAGGGCTTTGATCTTGCAGCCTTGGGAAGAGAGAGAAGAAGGCACGGCGGTTAGCGAGGCCACCCCACTGCCTTCCCTGCTCTGCAGGACACTGGGCTGAGCCGCCATGGTCTCCTGTGCCACATGGCAGCCTCTGCCCATGACCTGGAACAAGGGAAAGACCCTGTCCCCCAAATCCTGATCAGGAAATGCCAGAGAGAGGTCCACCTTTGCCATGCTCAGAGAGTCCCCCCCTCAGGAGTGCCACACTCCCTCATCCCCCAAAATGGGGGTCACCATTTTGTGTGCTGCCCCAGACCAGACAGTCTCCCCCAACCGCCTCCCCTCAGAAATCATCCTTGAGCTCTCCCTTCCACACACCCCAACACCAAAGAGTCACGGGGGGGATACAAGCACCACCAGGGGCCAGCCGTCTCCATGGACAAGCCTGTCCCCAGAGCCCCGAGGTGGTCCCCCAGAGAAGATGGCCACCCTGGGGCTCTGGGGACAGGGCTGAAATGTGGGGCTTCCAGAGGTGACAGGAGAGAGCAGGGGGATGCCAATCCCACAGCCTGGGTGGTCAATGCAGTGCCCCTGGGCCACTCTGTGCCAGCTCCTGAGGGCAGTCACCTGCCATGACTACAGACAGCAGAGCCCTCCACAGGGACTTCTGTACTACTGAGGAGGTTAGGGGATGAATTCAATGAATTTCTGGAGGCCAGGTTTGGAGTGGAGTTGCAGAGATGCTGCAATTTGGTCTCCCCACCCGAGATGTGGCTGGGCCCCAAACACTGGCAGCACTACATGGCCAGGGATAACAAGTCACCAGGATTTGCTTTGGGGTCAAAAGAGCAAGAAATGGAGCAGGGCTGCCCTCTTATGAGCCCCACAACAGGCTGTGCACAGACGCCTGCTCTGGGCACTCAGACTCTCTCCCAGTATCACTGGCCAAGCCTGTGCTTTTGCAGTATCCACCTTCTGGACACCAGCAAGTCCATTCTCCATCTCCCAACGCCCACCGAGTGCATTCCCTGGCTCCCAGGCCTACTGAGTCCCTTCTCCCTCTCCACCAAGCCCATTTCCCAGCTCCTCACAGCTCAGAACAGACTTCTGCTTTCCCAAAAAGGGCAAAAGACTTTCCACTGTACTTTGGCTTCCAAANTCCATGCCAGAGTCAGGGCTGCTGGAGAGGAAGTCGTTCTCGTTGTTGTACTCCAGGATCTTGCCCGTCCTCACCGCGATGTGGGTCTCGATCTCCTCCCGGGCGCGTTCAACGTTGCCTGGGGCACCGGTGATCTCGAAGACGGGGTCCCGGTCCCGGCTGGGTGTGATGATGTAGGTGTTGGTCTGCTGCTGGATCCGCTTGATGGTGGCCCCCTTGGGGCCCACCACCAGCCCCACCACACGGTAGGGCACGCGCACCCGGATGGTGACCTGCCCTGGCAGGGTGGGTGCACTGCCAAAGGTGGTGCCTGCCTTGTTGCGGGAGGCCCTGATCATGGAGAAGTGCTCAGCGGCCGAGATGATCTCCCGCCGGGCCATGGCCACGTCCTCCCGCCGCCCCGTCACCATGAAGACTGGCTCCTCACCCCGCACCGGGGTCTTGATGTAGGTGTTGGTCTTTGCCCGCAGGGCTTTGATCTTGCAGCCTTGGGAAGAGAGAGAAGAAGGCACGGCGGTTAGCGAGGCCACCCCACTGCCTTCCCTGCTCTGCAGGACACTGGGCTGAGCCGCCATGGTCTCCTGTGCCACATGGCAGCCTCTGCCCATGACCTGGAACAAGGGAAAGACCCTGTCCCCCAAATCCTGATCAGGAAATGCCAGAGAGAGGTCCACCTTTGCCATGCTCAGAGAGTCCCCCCCTCAGGAGTGCCACACTCCCTCATCCCCCAAAATGGGGGTCACCATTTTGTGTGCTGCCCCAGACCAGACAGTCTCCCCCAACCGCCTCCCCTCAGAAATCATCCTTGAGCTCTCCCTTCCACACACCCCAACACCAAAGAGTCACGGGGGGGATACAAGCACCACCAGGGGCCAGCCGTCTCCATGGACAAGCCTGTCCCCAGAGCCCCGAGGTGGTCCCCCAGAGAAGATGGCCACCCTGGGGCTCTGGGGACAGGGCTGAAATGTGGGGCTTCCAGAGGTGACAGGAGAGAGCAGGGGGATGCCAATCCCACAGCCTGGGTGGTCAATGCAGTGCCCCTGGGCCACTCTGTGCCAGCTCCTGAGGGCAGTCACCTGCCATGACTACAGACAGCAGAGCCCTCCACAGGGACTTCTGTACTACTGAGGAGGTTAGGGGATGAATTCAATGAATTTCTGGAGGCCAGGTTTGGAGTGGAGTTGCAGAGATGCTGCAATTTGGTCTCCCCACCCGAGATGTGGCTGGGCCCCAAACACTGGCAGCACTACATGGCCAGGGATAACAAGTCACCAGGATTTGCTTTGGGGTCAAAAGAGCAAGAAATGGAGCAGGGCTGCCCTCTTATGAGCCCCACAACAGGCTGTGCACAGACGCCTGCTCTGGGCACTCAGACTCTCTCCCAGTATCACTGGCCAAGCCTGTGCTTTTGCAGTATCCACCTTCTGGACACCAGCAAGTCCATTCTCCATCTCCCAACGCCCACCGAGTGCATTCCCTGGCTCCCAGGCCTACTGAGTCCCTTCTCCCTCTCCACCAAGCCCATTTCCCAGCTCCTCACAGCTCAGAACAGACTTCTGCTTTCCCAAAAAGGGCAAAAGACTTTCCACTGTACTTTGGCTTCCAAATGGTATTTTGGAGGTCTCAAGCCATGACTCCAGGTTCCCAGATGCCACCAGGATGCCACCAAGCAATTAAATATTTTTACAGACATGGCATAGTTCTTTATACTACTCCCGGATCTCTCCTTGCTACTACCCTGCCCCTCGGACCTCTCTCTCCAAAAGCCTGACTCAGTGCCCCAAGGCAATTTCAAAGCCTGATGTGCTGAGTTCCCATACAAACTGGGGATTCCTCTGTGGGAGGTTTGCTCTAAGCTCAGATCTCCAGGAAAAATTAAAATCTGTGATTCTCCAGAGCACTGCATCTTCACCAGCAAGGTGAGCACTTTACCCTGGTTTCCCAAGGATTTGGGTGTCTGACTCAGGGTCATGGAACCAGATGATAAGGATACAGCACTGGGACCTCTGTGAAATCCCCCAGCTCCTCCCATCCCACCTTCTCTCCCAAAAAAATCCAATCTCTTGTCCTCTCTGACCATCTGACACCAGCAAATTTTCCTCAACTGCACTCCACTGACATCACACTTCAACACACAACGACTTGCAAATGATGCCTCTGCAATCATGAAACGCAGATTCCTCAGCTTGTGGGCTGAAACATCATTATTTATACAGATTCTAATAAATAACAGCATCTCCCTGGCTGGGAGTTCAGGGCTGCCACTCAGGACTGCCACTTACCCACAGCTCGTCTCGTGAGACACGGGCTGGTGACATCGGGGCGTTCACCGGAACGCAGCGATCCCACCGTGCCGTGCCATTGGCACGGATCAAACCCCGCACCTGTGGTGATGGAGACAAGCCTCGTGCCACTGCAACTGACAAGAATTCCCCGCGCTCACAAACGCTGCAACCAGCAGTGCCCCAGCACGGAGCGAGCTCAGCCCAGCCAGCTGTGCCTGTACCAGCACCAGCACCAGCACCAGCACTGCGTGGGCACCAGGCATAGCCCCGGTGAACCACAGCCATCTGCACACACATGACCCCCCCGGTGCAGCTGCAAACCCCATTGCCCGTCCAAGGGTCTTGGCAGCGGCGCGGGACACGTGCCGGTAAATCCGGACTCCGCTATCGACTCCCAGCATGACTTTTAACTCCTCAGAGTTACTTCAGCTCCCAGAGCCTCACTGCCCGTTTGTGGAATGGGAAGAATAGCTGCCTCCTGCCTTGGGCTCCCGCAAAACTTTCTAACACTCCACACATCACAGTGCTGCAGCACTAAACACATCTCTGAGCCACAAATTCCACATTCCTGAGGAATGGAAATACCAGATCTGACAAAGAGAAGGAGCTGGGCAAATCCCCAAATCCAAACCAAATCCACACCCTGCCAAATCCAGTGCAGCTCGCAGGTTACTCCTCAGAGTTTACACCCCCTGAGTTAGGTTTGTGGTGCTTTGTTAAGTTTCCAAATGGCCCATGGGGACTGATAGTCACCCCATGGTGTGTTATTAGTTCCCAGGAAACCCAAAGGACAGGACCTCATGCAGCCAGGCACCACCTGACTGTAGGATAAACCCATGCAAGCAAAATCCAGAAAAAAGGTTCACCTCAAGAAGGGTGGGCTAAAACTGTGAGGGGTCACCTATACCCTCCAGAAGGCCCTGTGCAGGGTGGGCTCGCCCTGACCCACCCCTGGCAGACATTTCCCTGCCCCGCTACTGTGTCGCTCACTCCAAAGATGGAGATTCCATCTTAGGAAGATTAACTGAGATGCCACCATTTCCCCAGGGATATCACCGAAGCGTCACATGGAAAGACAGGGGGTGTTCACGGGAAGCATCGAGCTGAAAATGCCTCCCATGCATCACCCCAGGGCGAAGGAGCTCCGCCAAATTCTGCGGTGACCCACGCCCTGGCTCTGGAGCGCAAGGCTTGCTCTCCTGAGCAGGACCTCGGGCAGGCATGTGGCAGGGCTGGGCTTGGGCTTCACGTTGTTCTGAGCTGCGGGACAATGACAGTGTGTGGGGGAGAGGGATCTGAGCCTGGCACGACAGGAAACAATCACAGAGGCGACACGGAGGGTCAGGCAGGCAGAGCGGTGACAAAGGACGGGGGCTCCATGCTGGGGACAGATGGAAGGGAATGGTGGCGAGGAATACACATGAATGAGGGCAAACGTAAGTGTGTTACATGAGCTGGAGGGGTGGGAGGGAGTTAGTGATGGAGGAAAGGTGATGAAAATTGAGGGAGAGGCACATCTCGATCGCTCCAAGGGAGGAGGAGCACGAGGGGTGTGGAAGCAAAGCGGAGTCACCCCAAAACAGCAGAAGGGAGGTGGGCAAGGAGAGAGCACAGCAAGAGGGAGGGGAGGGAGGATCTGGAACGGACAAAAGGACGCGTGGTGCAGTCAGCGGTGGGAGAAGGGGGGGAGGAGGGAGGGTCTCCGTGCAGGCCTGCAGACGGGAAAGCCAGCTTTGTGAAGACGGACAGATGGGGATCCTGTGCTTAAAAACGGGAGAAAATCACTCCGCAGGAAATTAGACCAACTCTGACAAGCCCAGCAGCCCAGCCCAGTGGGTTCAGCGGCCCTGACCTCCAGCAGCTCCAAACTGGTGCAGACAATGGCCAAGCCATCAGCAGCCCAAATCCAGAGAACTCCACAACTTCCAGGAGCACTGTGCTGGTTTACATCAGCTAAAACCAGGCTGTGCTTAAACCTGATTTGCCTATTTAGTGCTAAGGCTTCTGGCCCATCTCAGCCCCAAACTTGACCCTGCTTTGCACACTAAACAGGGGCTGAGTCTCCTTTGAGATTACCCTGTTTCTGACAGAGCGCAGCCAGATCAGGATGTGGCCCATGACACCCCAGCTGGATGGGCAGCACAGACTGATGTGCTTATTCCAAACGAAATCTGTCCTCTATGGGATGGTCTTTTAACACTTTCTTTATGCATTACTGAAATATGAAAACACCACGCAACAAAGCACTTTACTTGGCAGATTATTCAAAGAGGAGGGAGGTTGAGGGGAGGGAATTGCTTAGCAGGTGATGTCAAAATGTGAAACTGAGGGGGGAGTAGAGGACCTGTGGAAGCTGTACCAATACATAACTTTGTGTATGTTCTCCCTGTTACAGCAGTGCACCGATCCCTGGCAGACTCCTGCCACTTAGAATTTTATATTAAACAGACAATCAAGCCCTTTCTCGCTGTGTTTTCTCAACCTACCTTCTATTATCCTGGTTTTTGCCAATAATGCGGATTCCAAAGCATTCTGTGAAGGAGATTGTAAGCTCAGTTCCTCCCCCCCCCCCCCCCCCTTTTTCTCTTTCATTTCACTGATTGACAACTGACTCGAAGTATATGTGTTTGCAAATTACCTGAGCACACCACAAACAGGACCAAACCCTGGAGGACTGGGCAGCCTCGGGTGCCCAGACCAGTCAGCTAACTGGAATTAATCCAGAGAGCGGCCAGCTCTGGCTGAAAATATATAAATAAATGGAGTCTAGACATTGCCAAGATGGGTGGGGGTGGGTCAGGGGGAGATCTGGATGCTCAGCCACCTTCTCCTCTCTGCTCAGCCCTGCATCAGGGCAACAAATCCATTAAAACTACTGGAAAAGGCTCCAGGAGCTTGGTCCACCTCTCCAGCTAAGGCAGCTGCTCAAAAGGGCAGCAAGGGTGCTGGACACACCGGATCTGACTGTGGCGCCCTTGGCATGAACCCATCCCAAACGTTCTCACTCTGAGCAGCCCAAAACCAGTGTTTCCACGGGAGCTCACTGGGGTTCACACCAATGCTCCCAGGTGCTGCTCTGGCAGCAGGAAAAGGCTGGAGCAGTGCACGGGATGGACGTGTCCACTGCACCACACGTGGTGACAATGTCAGCAGAGCAGTGCAATGGCACGTGCAGCCGTGCCCATGGAGTAGATCCATCAGATATTTCGCTTTGGTGTAAATTCAGATTCAAACTCACTGACAGCCTTCTCCTCAGTTCTGCCAGAAGGTCAGACCCTGCACAGGTACATCCTGCTACTGATGCAGTTCTAGAGCCTCTCACCTGGCACCAACTGGTGCCTCCACCACAGGCCAGTCGACTCCCAGGAGTGTGAGTTCCACCTGGAACCATCAGAGCAGCTGTACCAGCTACAGCCAACAGCTCCGGAGCCAGCCCCAAGGTGGGGCTTTTTGTTTCATTGATTTTTTTGTGGTTTTATTTTGAAAAACACACCCCCCAAATCACTCCAGGTCCTGTTATTTCATGTTTTCATCAGGTAGAAAATAATCTCTACAGACAAAAGGGTTTTAGTCCTCTTCTCGTTTATCCCAAGGCCTGTTACACTGCATGGGTACAAATTACACCTGCAAATACCCTGCTCAGGCCATTCTGACAGTGCCAGTGGGGTGTAAGAGAATCTAAGGGCAAATTAGAACTTGGGTTTTTTTTTCTGTTGTAGTCATAAAATTAAAGAGGACCATAAAATAAACAACCCTCAGCTACCTCGGCTAAGGTGGGGCGTTCTTTTCCCTGTTAAGATGAAAGCCATGTTAAAAGACAAGCACACAAAGAACCTCACAAATAAACCCTCCTGACGGCCTGTGGGGTAAGGTTTTGCTGCATTGAAAACCTGATGAAAGTGGTGTCAAAAAACACAAATGCTCACAAAAGGACCACAACCAACCAACTAAATCCCTTTGCATCGAGGGTTTATTGTCCTGATGATGCAAGTTGTGTTTACAAGGGAAAAAAACAAAACCCACCCAATACACCACACGAGGAAAATCAGCGACCGCCTCATTCCAGTGCAGAGATTTTATGCCTTTTCACATCACGATGAAAGTTGTTTATGGAAAAAAAAAAGAAAAAAAAAAGGAAAAATACACCCACCTCTCCCTCCAGACACCCAAAAGCAACACACAGACAACCACCGCCTTGTTGTGCGGCAGAGGAAAGTTGGGAACTGGGAGCCCTCGGCCCCAACAGCGCTGCATCCATTGCCTGGAGTGGGTGTGCCCGTGGCCCCCCGCATGGCACAATCCCCGTGGCACACGCTCGGAGCCGGGGCCGGGGGGCGCGGGGGATGCGGGGAGGGATGCGGGGAGGGGGCTGCCAGACAAAGGCGGGGGCCCCCACCCACCGCCAGCACGCTCTCCCACTGCCCTAGATTCCGGGCAGCTGCGCTGCGGTTCACTCGGTCAGCGCGGCATCCGAGCCGCCCGACCCGATCCCGGGCACGGAGCAGCGTGCGTGTCTCCCTAGAAAATTCCCTTTGTCTCTCTCCCAGACCCATTCTCTCCTCCCACCTCCAGTTCGAACCGCACAAAGTCGATCCCGTTCCGCACTTTTCCCTGGTGTAAATTCAGACTGATTCTCATTAACACTTTATAACAGCCCGACACCGACTGCAATCTTCCTCTCCCGTTAAAGGCTCATCCCGAGCTGCCGAAGCAGCGAATGGTGGTTGGCTTCAGGCCCCACCAGACCGGGTGGCTTTAGCTCCAAGATTTCTGTGAAGCAAGGAGACAAGAGGATCTGCCCCCCTTGCTGCTCCTCGGATGCTGTACATCCATCCACCTCCACAGGGTGGGTGGGGGAGCTGCAATCATCAGACTTCCTCAATGGAAAAGGCTTCCTTGGACTATTTTTAAATGCTGAAAGCGTTGAAGCATGTTTGGAGCTACACAAAGAGCCCAATCACCTGGGGTTAGTGGGGCCTCTTGTTATTTGACTTCACCTTGCCAAGAAAGAGTAATTTATGTTAAGCGCCTCTCTCATAATCTCATTCCTGGTGACAACAGGCTGGTTGAAACAGGCTGGAAGATGCTGCATCCAAGAGTGTCTCTGGGTACAGGTGACAATAGATGCTACCACTGTGATGAGACCAAAAACACTTAGAGCACCAAGAACCCTCAGAGGAACCAAAAATCCTTAGAGGCAAGGTCCTCCGCTGGTAGCAGGTGCAGCAGGAAGCCAAACCTACTCCATACCTTTCACCAGCACCTGCACACCCCAGACACACAAAGAAACACCACCACATCTCCCTAACCAGAACATCAGGCCTTAAATGTGCCCCACAGTGTCTTCCCTGGCACCACTGACAGCAGCCCAGTTTGTCTGTGGGAGTGGGCAGACAAGTTGGATATGAATATCGATCTGGCTGATCTACACCCATCTCAGGTGACTTCGAGGGAAGCACCCAAATATTGCAGTGGCAGAGCATTTCTATCCCTTTCCAACTTCACAGCACACACGACTAAAACATGATGCCCTTAAGACACTCACTGATCCCTCAGCATCTCTCCCCTCTGAACACACGCCCTCGGGTTGCAAGAAACTTCTCCTCTGCAACTCCCTTGGTATCCCATCATCTTCTCAAAAAACACCTGTAAACCCTTCCAGTGCTTTGCCTTTACACCCTGGCAAATTCATCCGCACAGCCATGAGAAACCATGCAGTCCCAGACGGGCTGTTGCAAACACAACAAGGGTTGGCAGGAGAAATGCAAGAGCCACCAGGCACCCCAACATGCCACGCAGACCTCGAGTGACTCCACAACCAGGGAGCACCATGGCACACATGCCAGGAGGTTCAGTCACCCACTTCAGCACAGCTGGAGTTCACACATGCCAAGGGAAGGAAGGATGATCTATAGGAGCCGCAACCCAGGTGGATACCCCGCTGCCCCTCACCCTTGCAGCAACAGGAGAGCAGGCATGGAGGTCACGGCTCCACCTCCAGCCAGAGAAGAGATGTCACTGGCAACCATGGTCAGGGCCAGAGTGGTCATAGGCACCAGTCAGAAGGGGGTCTATGACTTCATCCCCTCATCCTTCCTTTTCCAGTTCCCTCCCCTTCAGTTTGCAAAGCAGCCCTTGGCACGTCCCACCTGCCGCCCAGCTCTCTGCCACAGACCCTGGGGCATCAAGTGAAGGAGCAGCTCTTGGTGCCTGTCCAGCCAGTTCCCACCAAGTCCCCCTTTCCACAGCCCACCATCTCACGCCAGTCAGTCCCCCATCCCACACAGCTCACAGCCGCGCTGCTGGAGATGTGCTGCTCAAATTCAGTGCACAAACCAGCCCCAACGCAAACCCGAGCAAGGTTTCCAGCAGGCGATTGGCTCCGCAAGGGCACGTTCACAGTTCCCGGGGAAAGCAGGAGCTGCCAAGCTCAGGTCGAGCTCCTGCAGCACCTCTCACTCCAAGTGGAGCCACCCCCTCCACCACAATTAAATCTCTTCCCAAACCACCCTTACAGATGAGACAGTCCAATAAAAATACATGGGGCTTAAGCTTTATTTATGCTTAGGTGTGTTTACACTCCTTTGGCAAAGGGAGGGGTGGCCTGATGGCAGGCAAAATTCCCACAGCCAGGCATGGGCACCAGGGCCTCCGTGCCCAGATCCAGGCCTCTCATATCCACACCTTCCCATGAAGTACACCTTCATATATGGTAGGTAGTATTTTAAAATAATCAGAAGGAACAGTGAGTTTCTTCAGATCAGAAAACAGTAAGTTAGAGAAAAAGCTCAACCCTGTTACCTAGTAAAGCCCTGAAATCATTTCTATTTCACCATTACTTTTTGCAAGATGTTCATCACCCTGTTCACTGGTACCCATAAAACACTTGTTTTCCTAGAAAACCATCCACCACATGAGCAGTACTACCAAAGGGTGACAATCTGCAGTTTCTGGAATTCCTGGTCGAGCATCCATGAGAGTGCAGGATTCAGTCCCCCTGAGAGCCCCGTGCCCAGCTCCACACCCTCGAAATCTGGCCTTACACACAAAAAAAAAAGGCACAGGAAACATTGGAGGCATTCCTGCATGCCTTTAGAAACAATTGTGGGCCACAATCTCTGCTAGAGTAAAGAGCCATGGCTGCAGGGCCTGTGCCAAAGCAATCCTGGCTTCTCCCAGCACAGGATCCATCCCACCTGCTTCCATGATGGGGCACAGCCTGCACCGGCTGCCCCATGGCTGGATGGAGTGCAGCCGCAGCCACATCCCCAGGGCTCCAGCACACTGACATTTCACAGTTTCCCAGATGTGGGAAAACCCTCACACATGCTAAAAATGGTGGAAAAATTCCAGGTCTCCACTTTCCTCTCCACTCTGGCCACAACAGGCACGTGCTGCGTTCTGAACACATTGGAACACACCCCCTTCTCGGGAGTCTGGGGCAGCGGTGAGATCCTAGAAGAAAACAGCCCCTGCACGTTTCCCCTCGGTTCCGCCTGCCGAATCCTCTCTCTTTCCCAACTTTATTAAACAAAGGGGGCCTGATTCTCCACGGCCTCACACCCGCCAGTGTGGAGTCGGTGCTGAGCCTGCTGCGTCTGCCCGTGCTCCGCTGCTGGTGGTGTAAAAGGGAGGATCAGGATCAGGGCCAGCGGGATCTCCTTGGCCAGACCTTCACCCCACTCCAGCCATCTCCCCAACCCCCCAGTGAGGGGCCCCCATCCCAGCGTGGTGGACGCCCGAGTAAGAGCTGTTCCCTCAGCTACAGATGCCCCGACGGTCGGGGTGGTCAGCACTCCTCGGCCTCCTGCCCACTCTCCATTCCGGCGTGGGGACCGGACCCTCGCTCTGCGGGTAGGAGTGAGCGGAGCCTCCGCAGGCCCCATTGTTCCCACCGCACGCCCCAGCATCATGATACCCAGCCCGGAGCCATTTGCGTCCCTCTCACCGAGGCTTCCCCTCGCCCACCTCAGCCCTTCTGAGGGCACTGGGAGGATCATCACACACCGGGCTCCACCACGAACCCCCGTGCTCGGGTGCCTGCGATCCCAGCCCACGGGGGAGCATTTGCCCGTGGAGCCGCAGGCTCTGCCCGTCGCACTTCCAAAGCGTCAAGTTACTTGTGCAGANATTTTCGGTGAATAAAAAAATGTTTAAAAAAACCCAAAAAATCAACCATACAGGAAAAAAAAAAAAAAAAAAAAAAAAAAAAAAAAAAAACAAAACCCCAACACTTAGCCACACTATTATTATGTTTTTGCCTCTGTAGCGACACAAAACTTCTCTCGGCAGCGCCGTGCCCCGGCTCCCGCAGTGCCCACGGGCGGCGCGGGGCCCCGCACCGCACACCCGGGAGCGGTGGGGGTGGGCGAGGGGTGACTTAAGAGTGGGTGTGGTATGGAGATATAGATATATATATATATATATAATTTTTTTTAAAGCCCTCCTCCATTCCACCTCGCTCCGAACGGAGCCGTGAGGAGAACAAAAGCATCACTGTGGCGGCGCGCGGGCAGCGGC
>VXBX01002801.1:311745-360376 GCA_013400415.1 Scytalopus superciliaris
GGAGCCACGGTGACATGAGTGGAGTGGGATGTGGGGGGACCGGCTGGGACACGGCCGGGGGGGCTGCAGGGATACACGTGCAAGGGGCTGCAGAGGGATATGTCATGACACGGGTGAAAGGGTGGGGGGTACATGCCGTGACACGCATGAGGGGAGTGCGGGAGGACCAGCCGAGCAATAAATGGGTGGAGGGGTCTGCATGGGGACCTGCTGGCCGAATGCATGGGCACCCACTGCAACGTGGGTGTAAGAGGGATGTGAGGGGACTGTGGTGGGACCCATTGTCCCACCACATGGGTGGAGGAGGCTGTGTTGGCATCCACTGTGTCTCGTGTGGAAGGGTCTCCTTGGGGACTCACCCTGCAACAAATGGGTGGAGGGGTCTGCATGGGGACCTGCTGAGACACGGGTGGAGGGGCTGCATGGGAACCCACCCGTGAGTGACTGTGCATACTTGCTGTGCACACCCCAGGCATGGAAGGGTCACAGAAGGGATCTGTGAGAGGACCCACCATGTGCACCCCAACATGGAGGGGGTAACGGGCGAAGGAGTGGGCTGAGTGGGGACCTGCCAATATGCACCTCATCAAGGAGGGTTTGTGTGGGGACCTGCTGCTGGCCACCCATGGGGGTACTGCTGGGGTGCCCAGGGTTGGAATCCATCCAGAGATCCACTGGGATAGCAGGGGCACCTTGGGGTGGACCCGCTTGTGCACAGGCTGGCAGTGACTGCAGAGTTGGTGGGGTGAATGGTGGGGTGAGGGGTCTGGCCGTGATGGGACAGGTCCTGAAGGGGTGGTGCCCCCGCCATGAACGGGGAGCTCACTGTTTTGTCCTCCCGAAGGGAGGGGAGACCCCCAGCCAAAACCACAAGCACTTGAGGGCCGATAAGTGAGTGTCTACCAGGACTGGGAATGATGGAAAACAAGAAGGGGGAGCCCCCCATCCCCCCAAGGCCTTTCGATGGCTCCAGGCGCAGCAAGGCGTGGCGGGGCTGCTGGGGCTCAGCTCCCTACCCTTGGCTCCGTGCCCCAGCAAAACCCCCTCTGCAGACTGGGGATGCTGGGAGGGCCGTGGGACAGCCCTGCTCCCTGGGCTGGCCTTTCTCATTGAAATGAGGAGGGTTCAGCGCGGAGGGGAAGCAGCGACAATCGCTCCCCAGCTCGCAGCCAGCCGGGCTGGGCGGTGTGTGTGCGAGCGCGCCGTTCGCCCCTCTCCCCTTTCTTCCCTTTGAATCAAACCAGATGTCTCCCATGAAATGAGATTGCCGGAGCTCACACTGGAGAGAGACAATGCGGAGGGATGAGAGGCTCCCGCCGAGCCACATCGCGCCGCAGCTCTGGCAGAGGCGACGGCTGCGGCGAGGGCTGGGAGGTGTTGGCCTTGGTGCCTTGTCACCGAGGCTGGAATTTTCTACCCCGCACTGTATCCTGTATGATTTCCTCTCTCTGGCTCCGGGATCCTTGCAGGGAGGTTTATTCTTTCCCCCCTCCCCTCTCCTGGGTCTACCAGCAGAAGATCTCAGCTGCGGGCTGAAGTCGGCAGATGGGGCACCCAGCACAAGGAGATGGCTCATCCACTGACTCAGCCGGTAAGGTGCTACCGGAGCTCTCCCTGAGAGTTTGCCCAGGCACTTTGGGAAGGGGAATTTTTACTTTCGGTTTGCTTTGGCATCCCGGTTTCCTGATGTATTGCACAAACTCGGGAAGACACCGGGATGCCGGGCGGAGGGGCTGGTGGTGGCTGGTCCCCTCTGCAGCAGGATCTGGTGTGGAGCAGCTGTGGGTTAGAGCCTGTGGTGGTTGTGCTGTGGGTGCGCACAAAAAAGGGGAAAAAAAAGTAAAGCTAAGGACAGGAGAACCCACCCCACTGCTGCGTTTCATGTGATTCATTTTGGTTGTAATTGTAGAACAGTGTCTTGAATTACTCTTTATTTCTTTTTTCACCTTTGTGTGATGATGGGACTCTTGAAAGTGGCAGTTCGGGGTTTTCCTTCGTGTAAGAGGTGGCGTCTGTTTGTGTTGGGATATGATGGATGGTGGCACCATAGGCACACACACATCACACCGCGTGTTTTAACACAGGCACTTAGCCCCGTGTGCCACGTGGAGGTTACACGGCCAAAAATGTGCATTTAGCACACGTGGATGTTTACACACACTGCTGGTTACCTTGCACACACCTGCTGGTTGTGGCTCACTCCACGCTTACAACCAGGTGCAAACACTGTGTGTGTCCATGTAAGCACATGTGTTACAGGTGTGTACATGCAAAATGCAAACCCAGGTATGCAGTTATGTATGTTTAAATATGTTCATAGACCTCACGTGTTTTTATACGAGGTGTTTGTGTGCACACACGTCTACATGCATGGGTGTTCCCAGTGTGGGTGTGTGTCATGTGTGCATCCATGTGCAGGAGCACATGTGCCAACAGCATGTTGTGGTGCTGTTGGGAACCATCATATTCTGTCCTGTAAACTATGGAGTTTTCACCTGTCCAAGCTGGATCCCACATGTGAGGCCAATAGCAATGCCTGCTCTGGAGGCAATGTGTTATTTTAGGGACACAGTTCTGCTTCCCATCTCCGTCTTAAGTTCTGTCCCGAAGCTGTCAGGAGAAGATAGTGCCCCTGGAAATCAGAAAGTGAAAGGAAAAAAGGGAAAAACAAAAAAACCAAACTGCTGAGCTCCAGCTCTGAGCATTCCAATAGCATGAGACAGGCCTAGAAATCACCAAACTGACTAAAAAGTTTGTGTGACTCAAAAAAAAAAATAGTGAAAATAAGGTTTCTTTTTGTTTGCCGTCTGCCGGGACTGTTGGATTTCACTCTGGTTACATCACCTTGCTTTTCTGCACAGCCACAAGGTCTAACAACTTACTTTAAAAAATGAAAATTCCTACTCTTGCAGATTCACATGACTCACAGAGCTGGGAATTTCAGGCAACCGGGAACGCTCCTAGAAAAATTGCAGGAATTGGCAACACATGCAGTGACTAATCCTGATGGGTCCCCGATAGCAGCATCTCTTGGTTCATACAATATTTTGGGAGCGTAGCTGGGCTCCAACCAAGACTTTGATCCTCCTCCCGGTGATAGCAGCTGCTTGGAAATGATCTTACCTCCCGTCTGGCATCACTGCCTCTGGGGAAGCTGGATTTCAGGAGTAATTCAGGTTAAAGTTAGCGCTGCCAGGTGGCTTGAACCGGCTTGATGAGCTGGAGTAGGTCAGGGGGGCTTGTGTCGCGGGGCTGTGGGAGGCTGTATTGTTCACAGCTCCACAGATATTGGGGTAAAGGGTTATTTTCTGGCTGCAGGTAGAGCTGGATTGCGAGTGAGGAGTTTGCTGTGGGTGTAGTCTCCACACAGCTACATCTACTCTGCGAATGTCCCTGCCAAGGTATTGGCAGAAACACAGTGTTTCTACTGAAAAAGTGGGTATTTCCAAATGTTTAAAATCCACATCCCTGAATTACTGTCAGTGAAAAAAAAAAAAAAAAAAAAAAAAAAGAGGTATTAATTAAAGCCAGGGACAGCGGCGGAGTCCTCTGAGCGGAGAGGTCGGGATCGCGCAGCAGCATCACGTGCTCCTCGTCCCTTCCCGAGGCAGGAGGCTGCAGAATGATCAAAGAAAAGCGAGAAACTGCAAACTGCAGCTGCTGCCGGTGCCAGAGTCGGGGAGGGGTGGCCGGGCACCACGGCTGGTGACAGAAAGCCCTGTGGGAGGCAGGAATAAAGCTGACATTGACTGAGGAGGTGCCAGCAGCCTGTCCTTAGGCAAAACAGCAACTTACAGTCACCATCAAGAGCCGACGCAGAGACAAACTTTCTGGATGAATTTGTGTCATCAATGTGGAGCTGAATTTGGCACTTCCCGATGCTACATCCCTCCGCCCCCTGACACGGCGTAAATCTGGGAAAAAAGGGGCAGCTGCTAGGAAATGTTTAATGCTGGGGGAGCATCCCATGTCCTATAGACTGAGGTGGTGAGCTGATGGTGGGGAGGGCAGAGGGAGCAAACACCTGCTTGGAACCAGGACACCATTTTTAGGCTTTTCCTTGTTTTCAGCTCACACAGAATCATAGAATATCCCAAGTTACAAGGCTGGAGCTCACAATGAGCACCCCAAGGTAGCGTCTTCCCGTCCCTGGGCAGCTCACTTCAAAAATTGCTCAGCCACATGTGAAACAAGAGTATCCCAAGTGCTGGAAAGCTGGATGGGCTCCCTCCCACCCCGTGGGGCCATGGAGTTCTGAGCCCACAGCCCCCTGTGCTGGGCATTCCCTGCAGCACGTGGTTCAGATGTGATTCTGCCCTCCGTGGTGGCCAACCCGCCCGGGATGTCCCTGTGGCCTCAGCTGTGGCTTCCACTGTCCGGGCAATTCATCTGCTGCCCCTTGATGTTAAACCTCTTTGCTTTGTCGATGGGACTGGCAGCAAGAGGAGTCTTGCTGTCTGTGCAGGGATCCTAAAGTGCTTTGCAAACATTTGTTAATTAAGCCCTTCTATGAGATAAGTAAATTAGCACAAAGCCTGATCCAAAGCTCCTTGAAGTCCATTGGTTTTGGTGAGCCCAGGTCCATGGGATCAGGCCCAGGAGACCAGATTTTAAAACCCCTCAATTTTGTTAAGAGCTCAGCATATTGGCTGCAGATGGGTGCTAAGCTACGGGGACAATCTGGTGCTGGGACCACGGGTGCGGCGCCCTTGGCAGACTTGGCTGTGATCATAACCATGGAGAGTTTAGACTTCTGGTCATGAGTGTTTTTATTAAAACTGCACTAAGGTTGCTGAAGAAATTCCTTCATCCTGAAACCTGCATGACTTTAGGTCTGGGATCAAAAGTGGTGTTCAGTTTCAAGGTCCCACTCGTGCCTTATTCCTGCTGCTTATACATGTAGTTAATTTTCCAAGGAATATGTTTTCCTCCCATTAGAATCCCATCATCTGCAAGCAGGAAATTCCTGAATTCAATTTCTAGAACATCAGGATTGCCATGTGTTTCCTTGAGCATGTCCCCTTCTAAATTTTGTCCAGTGGCATGTTGGGGTTTTGGCCACTTTTCTGATATTTCTGAATTTCCACTGGTCAGAAATCCTGGTGCAGTCGCAGATCAGCTCTGTGGGCACTGCACCCACCTCTGCTGCAGCGCCAGTGGGGCCAGTTTCTTGCCCGTGCTCCCACTGGCTGTGTGGTGCATCCGCCGTCAGTCAGATGCTTCCTGGACATGTCACACCCAAGGCCCATGTGTTGGCCAGATGGTCTGTGTGTGCTCAGCAAATCCAACATGTCCAGGATGAGTTGGATTCACTGCACGTTCATTGTCAAGCTGTGCAGCGCATGTGCACATATTTCTGTCCAGAAAATCTTGTAGGGGAATATGGCAGCCCCATCCAAGGGACTTACCTGCTCCTGTTACTCTGACAAATGAGCCCTGATGAGTCTGCATGAGAGAGGGGGATGTGCCATATTCCAAGGATAAGGGGAAATGGTTTCAAACAAAAAGAAGGGAGGTTTACATTAGATGTTAGGAGGAAATTCTTCCATGTGAGGGGGGGCAGGCCCTGGCACAGGTTGGGCAGAGAAGCTGTGGATGCCCCATCCCTGGGAGTGTCCAAGGCCAGGTTGGACGGGGTGTGGAGCAACCTGAGACAGTGGAAGGTGTCCCTGCCCATGGCAGGAGAGTGGAACTGGATGAGCTTTAAGGTTCTGTCCAACCCAAACCATTCCATGATTCTACAACTCTAGGATTTCCAGTCTCAAGACAAGGATGTGAGTCATGGAGTCAAACCAACTTGCATTAGGTGCAACCAGAGGGATATTCCCTGAGCTACACACAAGCTCCCTCAGCACAGTCACATTTTCCCACTCAGGGGCTCAGTGCACCCAGTTTTAATGCTCTTTCCAGTTATTGGTCATTCTACATGAAAACAGAGCAGGTTTATAGGAGGGGAGTGAAGCCCAGTGAAATCCCATTCTTTCAGGAGCATGGATGTGGGCGTGTGGGCTGACTGCAGCCGCATCTTTTGCCAAAGAAGGCCAACAAAGAGCTCTCAAGAATGGATTTGGCTATCTGTGCATGGATGAAGGATTGATGCCTCATTCCCACTGCCTGTGGTGGAGAATGGTGACACTGATTATTCACAAACACTCTCAACACACACAGTTAAATACATGTAAAAGAGATTTCTTTTACCTTTAATCTGGGTGTTTACTTGCAGTTTGTAAATCTCAGGTGGAATTGGTGTGCATGATCCTTAAGTTTTTTGTCTTTCTAGGCAATCTGACGAAAGTCATGCAGCAGGTCCATGCCACAGTCTAGCAGAGCCAGGATCTTGGTTTTTCTCCTCTGGACAAGCACTATCACTCCAATTTTGTGTGGATCACCTTTCCCTGTCTCCTTCCCTCACTTTTCCCCATCGTATTCCACAACGGTTATTGCACATTCTGCCAGAGATGAGGAAAGTCATTACGTTGCAGGTGATGCCTCCTTTCCAGGGAGGCTCTAATCATCCCGTCGTGCTCCAGAGCTCTTCCTGTCAGTGCTAATTTTAGTCTCATGGTGGAAGTTGCTGCTGGGTGCTCTGGATGGGATGAAGGCTGAGCTGCACAGGTGTGTTGCAATCCTAATGCTGCTCCAGCATCCTGCATGGCCCAGCAGTTTGGATGTGAGACCTGGGTGGGAAAAGTCCAAAGAACACATCTTGGAGGTTTTTTTAGCAGATCTGCAATTGCTTGTGCCAGCCCAGGGATGGCCAATGGCTCTCCAGAGGCTCAGCATGGACAGTGGGGACCTGCTTTTCCAAACAGTTCATTCTCATGCAGGCACCTAAACCAGGGCCAGGTTTTCCCAGGGCGTTCACCTCCTGGCTCTGCCTGTCTGGGCAGGCTCCTGTGGGAACACTGAGTGATTCGAAGCTGGCAAGTCTTTGCTCTGCTGTGCAGAGAAGACCTTGTCAGCAAAGGGACTCTGGGCACAAACAAGCAGGTAATACTGTCAGGTCTTTGCATTTATTTTTTCTCTGCAATTCCATATCCTTTTGGAAACATCTTGCAGCTTGAAGAGGGGTTTTTTATCACGGCTCTAGGCTCAGCCTTGCACTGCTCCGCTCTTGATGCTCCTCTTGGTGGTGAAGGTTGAGAAGCAGGACATGAGGGCCTGGTGTGTATGAGGCAGAGCAAAGGGACCTAGAGGAGGTGTGGTTGCCCCATCTCTGGAAGTGTTCAAAGCCAGACTGGATGGGTCTTGGAGCAACCAAGCTCCAAGAGACCTTAAAGCTCATCTTGTTCCACCCCCTGCCATGGGCAGAGACACCTTCCACTATCCCAGGTTGCTCCAAGCTCCGTCCAACCTGGCCTTGAACACTTCCAGGGATGGGGCAGCCACAGCTACTCTGGGCAGCCTGTGCCAGGGCCTCATCACCCTCACATGGAAGAATTTTGTCCTATATCCCATTTAACCCTGCCCTCTGTCAGTGAGAAGCCATTCCCCTTTGTCCCATCACTCCAGACCCTGGTCCAAAGTCCCTCTCCAGCTCTCTTGGAGCCTCTTTAGGCACTTGGAAGGAGCTCTAAGGTCTCCCCAGAGGCTTCTCTTCTCCAGGCTGAATTCAAGCTCATTAAAGGTTTCTTAGAGTTCTCTTCGCCTCTGCCTCCCGAGCAATACTCCAATTGCTAGGTTTAAAACCCGGGAACAGAAAGATCTGTGCCCAGCCTCCTGTGAACACCTGGCCTCGGCCCTCCTTGATTTTGCCTGGGCACCACATGCCGCTGCACCAAGCGCATGGCAAGGCAGAATCAGGCCCTGAGCCAATTTAACCCTTCTTCTTATCAGTCTAGACATCCTCATTATCCAGATAAAAGTCTGATCCCTCGCTGAATCCCGCTAAGCTCCTGCCTGTACAGTGCTGAAGGCAGAGGGCACTCGCCCTCACCTGGGACTCCCCTGCAGGCGGGAGATGCTGCCCCAGACCTGCTTCCTGCGCTGGGAGCAGGTTGTGGAGCAAGCTTGTATTATTCCGAGTGCTTTACCAATTACAAGCCATTACTAATGCCTTTATTACTATTATTTAATAGATCATGTTAATTATTATTATTAATTTGCTTTAAAAGCAGTGTTTCCATAGCAACGGGGACATGTGTGCTACTTTTCAGGCACGTCAAGTGGACATGTTCCCATCTCCTCCCCAACAGGCTGGCAGCCCACCACAGGGCCGGGTGATGGAGTGGGCTGTGCTTCAGTCCCTGTGGGGATGGTACCAGCAGGGCCATCCAGGGAAAGTGGCAGCACCGTGTCTGGTACTGGAGGGTCCCTCATGCCATTAAAAAGTTCCCGTGGGAAGCAGACTTTGTGCCTAAATACTGCAGATCCCCCAGGAGAGTAGATCAGGTGCAGTAATGTTTGTACCTGTGTGTGACCCAGGAGTGAAGGTGCCAGTGTTAATTCCTGCATTGCTTATTCTCTGGAGTCTAGCACTCCCTCAGAAAGTGCCTTGTCTCCTTTTATGTTTTCCAGTCAGCTGCAGAAGGATCAGGACTTGAAGTCAGGCTGGAGTCCAGCAGACCTTGCATTCCCTGGCTGCGGGATGCCAAACCTCGAAGAGGTCTGCAGTGAGCTGGGAGCTGCTCCTGGCATGCAAGGAAGCTCTGAGCCTCGGCAGGTGCCACAATGGTTCCAGGGGCAAAGGACCATCCTCAGGTGCCACCTCTCCAGTCTCAGGTGGTTTACAGGCTCTGGTACAGGTATCCCTGTGGCGAGAGGGGAACGTGGGGATGGCATCGTCTCTTCTGGGGTGTGTTCAAGGCCAAGGGTGGAAAGGGAATGCAGGCATGCTGCTTTGAAGATGAGGTTTAAACACTTGAGCCCATGTTTAAAGTTTGTCTCTGACATATCCCTCTCACATTATGCCCAGCTGGCCTTTGCCCTGTGCTCTGCCATAGCCATTCTTCTCAAGAGGGATGTGCCTGACACACAGTTTCTGGGGGGCTGAGGGGCTCGGGGTGTCATTTGCATCCCAGTGGCAGTGAAGGTATTGGCACATCAGGCTGTGACCTGTGTCCGTGGGAGACAAGTTTGCAGCAGAGGAGATGCAAAGGACAAAGTAAAGTTCAGCCAGGAGTGGTGGGCTGGGGCATGCCCTGACCCCTGCGCTGCTCAGTGAGAGCCCACGCCCAGCAATCACTCTGAAACAAGCTGGAGCAGGGCCCAGTGCTGGGGAGCCCATGGGAACCATGGCTCCATCTGCGAACCTCAAGGGATCCCTCCCTGCGGGGCTGGAGCCAGACATGCTGTCGCCTTGTCTCTGCTGATCCAGGTGTCCCCAAGGGTGGCACTGGGAGCAGACACGCATCCCCACACTGGCTGGGTCCCTGGCCTCTGCCTGGTGCTGCCAGGTCATTATCAGTTCCATTCCCTCACTGCTTTCTGTGTTGTGAGAGCAGTGGAAATCCATCATCTTCATGAAGGTTCCAGCCAGAGGCTCAATCCAGTGGGGGTCTGGAAGTTGCAGCCTTAGAGGACACTGGCAGTGACATCCAGGCAAGCAGCAGCACTCAAGGCACTTGTTATGAAGCTAAAAGCACTCGTTCCACAGCAACACGTCCCACATCGCTCCGGTTCACCCAACACTGGCCTCCACTCTCCTGGAGTGGTGGGTTCCCTGGGCCTGGGAGAGGGGATAACCCTGTTCAGCCCTGCATGTCCCTGGGCAGAGCAGCTCCCAGCAGCGTTCAGCTGCTCAGAGTCAGAAATGGGGATGGCAGGTGGCTGGGACAAAGCCCTGTGTCACTGTCACTCCCCATGCCAGCCATGGTGTCCCCAGGGTTTGGGGGTCTCTCGCTGCCCTGCCATGGGGTGCGGGCAGGTATGTCTAGACAGGACCCTCTGGGAGCACAGAGACACCGTGGTCCTGCAGGGACACCCGTGCAGCTCCACTCTGCACAAAAGCTGCTGAATGTACCCGCGCCTCCCCCTGCTCCTTGAGAAGTGGAGAAACACAAAAGACAGAGGCAGGAGGGCTGGGAGCGGTGGGAGAGAGGGAGGGAGGGAGAATCCCCCATGCCCGGAGCTAATCCCAGCTCCACTCAGAGAGGGATCTCGAATAACAACCATCCGTGGTCGAGGCCAGATGGATTTGATTTAATAACAAAGCAGGGGGGCTTGGGATCATTTCGGAGCCTGCCAAGGGGCCAGATCCTCGGCAAGCAGCAAAGGGCAATCTGGTGTAAATCCAACCATGAGCTGCAGACTGCTCACATGCTTCCCAAACTGCAACTGTGGGAACATCTTCTGCCCCTCAGGAGCTCCCTGAGTGCTGGTCATCCTGGCTACCCACAGGGTACAAGGCTGTGCCAAATGCAGAGGGGGTGCGAGTTTGTCATGTGGACATGCCAGGAGGGAGGAAAGGAAGGTGAGTGGGAATGCAATGCCTGGGGGCTCCCATGGCTGTGATGTGTCACCTCAGGCAGGGTTCTGTGCTGGTGTGGGCTCAGACCCCTTTATGGAGTGTCCAGTGAGAGAAGCATGGGGCAGTCCTTGGCCCTGCTTCTGCAAAGCCCAGGAGACCCCCACTGCACCCTCTCACTCCCTGGTTTCAGCATCTTGGAGACAAGGAGGTGGCTCAGGTCAGTGTCATCCCATCCCAGGTCCCTGCATCATGCCAAAGGAGGAGGCAGTACCCAGGAGAGGGAGTAGCACCTAGGGCAGCAATGCTGATCTTGGGTTTCACTCTTCCTCTGCCTCAAATCCCACCCTGGACTTGCCTTGGAGGGGGTTGGTGGGTTCAGAGGGGCATTTCTTGCACATGGCAGAATTTCAGCATTTGGGCAAAGAGCCCCCCAGCTGCCTGAGCCCCCCTGCTGCCCTCCCAGGACACATGAGGCCCTGTTCCAGATCCCAGTGTCAGAAGATGCAATGGATGGCTCGGGCCATACTTGACCTGTTGTCTTCCTTAAAGCAGACACAGAGTCAGTGCCAGCAGGCAGATGCTTGGGATGACATTGGGGACCAGGTTGGATGAGGCAACACCAAAAAGGCTGCCATCCCTTTCCCACAAGGTCCTTGGTGTGCCAGAAAGGCAATGGTCCCATGGTGGGCAGGGTCATGGAGCAGCAGAGCAGCAATTTCGCTGCCAGGCCACCCCCACCACCTTGTTTGCCACGTCTGCCAGTTGGTGCCTGGGCTAGGCAGCCTCCCTAGAGATCTTGTTTCTGGAAACCGGAGCAGCCTTGGCGCTGCCCCGCCAGCTCCTGGAGCAGCGGGAGGTGCTGCTGTCAGCCCAACACCTGCAGCTCAGCCCGGCTGTCAGCCCGCGACTGTTCCCGGCCGGATCGCTTGGCGCTCTGCCGTGGGAGCAATGAGATCCCGGCGCCAGTGATGTGCCAGCAGGAGCAGATGAGTGTTTTGTGCTCGGGGCAGAACGCTGGGGCCGCGCAGCTGGGCTGGAAAGGGGAGACTGGAAGGTCCATCCCAGAACTGGGGAGCCAGCATGCTCCTTGTGGAGAGGTCGGGATGCGGGAGCTGTCAGGAGCATCCTGCGCAGGGCACGGGGTTCATCCCCACCTCTGTCCCGCCCGCTCCGCGGTGGCACCGCGTTCGCTTGCTCAGTGCGGGGGCTGCAGCTGGTTTCCGATTCCTGCTTCCAACCAGCAGCGCTGTTGGCAGCATGTCCCGTCTCCTGGCTGGCTCACCGGGACTATCTGCTGTCCGGGAGACTTTTCCCCCTCTCCTCGCTGCTGGCAAACGGCCTGGAGGGAGGACCGGGCCGGCGTGGGGTGGCTGAGGGAGGCGAGGGCTGCGCTGCTGCTGCTGTTCCACCGCTGCGGTCGGGACGTGGTTGTTCCTTACCACACCGGAGTCAAAGGGATGCTCCCCCCAACCAGCGCTGCCGGCAGTGCAGACCCCAGAGAGCGATGTCTTCTCTCCTCATCCCCTTGGGAAGACGCCAGCCCGCCAACCCGGTATGGGAGCTTGGGACCATTTATTCCCAGCTCTGCTGTCCTAATGAGAAGCAGTCTCTCAACCCTGGCCCCGTGCCTGTAAAAATGAAGCTGTGCCTGTGCTTTCGGTGCCACGTGCTCTGCTGCCGGGGCGGGGGTCTGTGCAGCGCTGTGGCACAGGGCAGGGAGAGGGTGGCATCCCTGCGGGTGAGCACCCCCGGGCTGCTGAGAGCCTGAGGACGGCAGCCGGGCAATCCCCACGCCAACCTGGGTCTCCGGACTGGGACTTCTCAGAGACGAGTGGCATCTCTGAGTCCCGGCCTCCTGCAGGAGCCCCGGGGTGCGGCTGCCCGTGGCGCTGGCAGCCCCCCGAGCCCACCCGCCGAGAAACGGGGAGAGGAGCCGCCGTGGGCAGTGCTGTCCCATCTGGGCTCCCCGCTCTGTACTGCGGGCGTCAGACACGAGATGGAGCTGCCGATCCCTCCTGTGCCCTGCCGGGAACCGGGATGTGCTGAGCTGAGAGTGACCCCAGCATCGCCTCCCCGGGGGCTGCCGGCTCCCCTTGACCGCCCTCGGGGGCTGCGGGCAGGCGGGGGCCGGGTCTGGGGTTGGGGGTCCGCGCGGTGGGACAGGTTTGGTGCCTTGTCTTTGCTGATGCAGAGCGCTCTGCTGACCCCTCGCTGCCCAGGGGAACAGAACCAGGATGGACCCGGCTGCATGTCAGCAAAACCACACGATTGCTCAGACCCTGGAGGTTACAGAATCACAACTGGTTTGGGTTGGAAGGGATTTTAAAGCCCGTCTTTTTCCACCCCCCTGCCATGGGCAGAGACACCTTCTACTAGCCCAGGTTGTTCCAAGCCCTGTCCAACCTGGCCTTAAACACTTCCAGGGATGGGGCAGCCACAGCTTCTCTGGGCAACCTGTGCCAGGGCCTCCCCACCCTCATGTCTGACAGAGCAAAGGTCTGTGCAGAGCCTGCAGTGTGGATGATTCTGTATAATCATTAATAATAAATTATTTCATTTGCATTATGATAGTTTCCAGCATCCTCATAGGACAGCAGGACCTGGATTTGCAAGGGGCCATGTATGGATGTCCTGCCAGAGGGGGTGTGTCACTGGACCTGTTGGTTGCCAAAGCAAGTGAGCTCAGTGGTGACATCAAAACTGGAGACATCCTGGGCTGCAGTGACCACACACCAGTGGAGTTTGCACCCCTAAGGGACATGGGACAGGCAGAGTCACGTTCAGAGCCTGAAGTTTAGGAAAGCTGTTCAAGGACTTGGTCAGTGGAATCTGCTGGGAAACTGCACTTGGGGACAAGGAGGCAAGAACAGGGTTGGAAGATCTTTAAGGACACTTTCCACAGCATGCAAGAGCTCTCAATCTACATGAGTAAGGAACCAGGAGAGAAAGATAAGATACTGGCATGGCTGTGTTGGGATCTGCTGGTCAAACTGAAGGGCAAGAAGGAAATGGACTGGCTGTGGGAGCAGGGAGCATGGGAAGAGAAGAAGGGGCAGTGGCTTTACACTGAAAAAGAGTAGGTTTAGATTAGGTATTGGGAAGAAATTCTTTCCTGTGGGGGTGGTGAGGCCCTGCCACAGGGTTGCCCCATCCCTGGAAGTGTTCAAGACCAGGTTGGACAGGGCTTGGAGTAACCTTTCTAGTGGAAGATGTCCCTGCACATCGTAAGGTGGTGGAATGAGATGGTCTTTAAGGTCCCTTCCACCCCAAACCAGCCTGTGATTCTGAGATTCTGTATGTTTGAAGAGACCATCTTTATCCAGAGGAACCCCCAGGTGTTAAGATGGAAAAAGGCTGGAAGAATGTGCTGAACCCAACCTGGCAAATGAGGAAACTGAGGCACGGACCTGCGCCTCGTGGACAAGTGAGCTTCAAGGACCCCATGCCCCATTGGAGGGTAGAGGGGATGTTAATTTAGGGGTTGGACTGAGCATTACAGACCAGGCAGATCTGAGTGGCCAGTGAGAGGAACCAGGCTTTACACAGAGAAGTGCAAAGGTAGAAACAGAGGCAGTGGAAGGAGGAACTCACCTCCAGCATGGAACAGGAGGGCAGTTTGGTGCTCTCTGTTTCTCACAGTGGAGCCAAGGGTGTTTCCTGACTGTCCGAATGTCATTCCCAGTCAGGTCTGTCCTTCAGCCTCTCCTGTGCAGTGGTTCTTGGAACTGGTGTGTGTTACAGCACCTTGTGCTCCAGCTGCCATTGGTCCCCACATCCTCCATTCTCCTTCTGTCTGCAGCAATCAGGGTCTCCAGCCAGCAGAGCCCCCTTTCCTGGTAGCACAGGTTCCATCCTGTCCAGTCCAACCCAACTCTCTGGTCTCAGCTCTGCCCTCAGATCACAGCAAGGATCTCCCTGGCTTTCCCATCCCAAACCTCCTTGAAACAGTGGCTGAACCACAGGGCTCACAGATCCCAGCCCGCAGCCACGGGGCCCTTGGCAACAGGCAAACAAACAGCCGGTCGCTGGCTCCATCACCGCAGCGTGAGTCATGGTGGGGCCGGGAGGGCCCGTTCAGCCGCTCAGCCTCTCCTGCCTGGGACAAGCCGGAATGAGGCGTTTTTCCATCACGTTTTTCCTTTGATGCTAATCTGTTCGACTCCAGCCTCCCTTGCCTTTTACGTCCAAACCCCATTAAGAAAACTCCCACTGTTCCTCCACCCACGCACCTGGGGATGCCACAGGAGCAGCTCCGATGAGCGTGAGCCTCGGCCACGGGGCTGCTCCAGCTTCACCCCACACTGCCAGCCCCTGGTTCCCCCTGCAAACCACAGCCTGGGGTCTCCCCGCAGCCACTTGGGGCTCCAGGCTCTTCCCCAGAGCCAATATCCGAAGCTTCCTCGCACTGGGCAGATTTGTTCACCCTTCTTTTGGGAAACTTTTCTGCCCAGTGCAGACAAGAGCAGCGCCGGGGCTGTTCAAACCGTGCAGGGGCTGGAGCAAGCGGGGAGCGCATCCCACATCCCCCCGGTAGCGCCGCACCCCCAGCACAGCTTCGTGCCATGTCCTGCCCTCATTTCTGCAACTGGACCCGTTTCGTTTTCTCCTTTAATCTGCGGGACTCCCCCAGAGCTTCCGTTTTGCACTATTTTGAGTGCAATTTTTTTTTTTTTTTTAATTTCGCTTTGTGTAGCAGTAAATGTGGTAAAGCCAACCAGCCCCCATCCTGCTCCGATGCTCCCCAGTGGGAAAGCTGAGGGGATCAGGAGGGAGAGGTGTAGTAAATAGCAGGAAAACAGCCCTGCTGCAGAAAATTCTGTGGAGGGAAGTGAATGGAAGCGGCTGCGGACATGCCCGTCGGGGCTGGTGGGATTTGGCCAGCGCAGCTTTCCCTGTTGATGGGACACGGACAGTGATGGTCCATCTCCAGGAAATACAGAGGGTGCAGAGAGGGGCAGGTGCTCTGCAGCACCCATGGCACAGGCCCTGGGCTGATGTCCATCAGTGCCCAGCAGTACAGGTTCCCTCCCCAGAGGTTGCAGCCCCAATGCTGAGATCTGGCCACTCCGAGCTCCTTCCCACTGCAGGAGGAGCCTGGGGAGGCTCAACATGGGGAGCACGAGCCATGCCCTAGGACTGGGTGAGAAGTCCCTGACTGAACAGTGTGGGATTTAGGCTGAATATTAGGAAAAGCTTCTTTTCCCCAGAGGGGGATCAGCACTGAACAGGCTCCCCAGGGCAGTGGTCACAGCACCAAGCCTGACAGAGCTCAAGGAATGTTAGGCAGTGCTGTCAGGCACTTGGGTGGGATTTTGGGGTGTCCTGTCCAAGGCCAGGAGTTGGACTCCATGATCCTTGTGGGTGCCCTCCAACTCAGTATATTCTGTGATGCTGCAGTTTTTCCTGTCAGATCCTGCTCTCTGAGCTTGTCAGCATTGCTTGGAGTTGCCTCCACAGCAGCAAAGGTTGCAGATTTAGGATGAAAGAATGGAGGAATGGAGATTTTCATATTCCTGCAATTTGGATCTGAAAGAAGCCAACATGATATTTTATATGAGAAAATGTCTGGGATGTTTCTGGCAGGATGTGCTGACACTGAGGGGTTTGTTGCTGTTGCATCCAGGGTGGCCAAAAGGACAAGCAGGCTCAATATAGGAATGAGCTGGTAGGTTTGGAGGAGCAGTGAGTTTATAAAACGCCTCTGGCAGTGTGGGATGGGCCATCTACTCTGCTCCCAGGGGGTCACAGACACCTGGAGACATGGACCCTTCCCTGAAGAGCTGCCAGGGAGGGACAGAGCCATCCCTGGCTGTGAGATGGTGGCACCACCTGAGGAACTGGAACAGCATGAGGACTGCCACAGAGGTGGGATGCTGTTTGGAAACATGGGGAGCATCTGTCCCCTCTGCACCAAGGATGCCAGGAGGCATGTGCTGAGGCCACACCACTCCCAGGTCAACCCTGGCCTCTCCCCATTTCTCCCTTCTAAAGGCAGCGAAAAGGAATGTGAATATCAGCACAGCCGGTGTGAGGCTCCAAGTGTTTGTCCTGGCACTGTCCCTGCTCATTTGCCTTGTCCCTGTTCCCATCCCTTTCCCAGGGCTACAGGACTGTGGGAGTTATGTCCACGGAATTCCCTCTGCTACAGCCCCCAGTCAAGGTGGAGTTTAATCCCTGCAGCTGGAGTAGAGGGGCAGGGCTGGACGTTTGAATATGGGCAAAGTGCAGAAGTGGGAAATGTGACTCTACAGGTGGGAATAGTTCATCCTGAAGCCATCCCTGGAGTTACTTGTCTCATGGGATCCTTAAAGTCCCAAGCAGTGAAGACCCTTGAGCACATGGCTGTTTTACCACAGGAGCAGTCCTGAGCTGAAGTTTCTCACACTTGCAGATGCCCATCCTGGGGATTCCCCAGGATACAGGGAAGGTGCCAGGAGCCCTGCCAACCCTGGGACTTGGGCCCTGAGGCCCAAGTTTGCAGCTGGGCTGGCATCATGGGGGATGCTGGAGAAACTTAGCAGGGCTGTGGTGAGCCCTGGAGGCAGGATGGCTTTTATCCACCCTTCAGCATGGCACTGGGGAGGGCTGAGCCCTGCCAATGGCCTGGATCCTCTACAGCTTCATCCTGCCCAAACATCCCTTTGGCACCTCCACTGCCCTGTGGGGAAACTGGTGAGCTGCTGCCTCGCTGACACAGCCGGGGATTCCTCTGGGCTGGGATGAGGGTGGGCAGATCCACATCCTGCCCATGGTACTCACTGCCGGACCCACCGGGGCTCGGAGACTCTGGCATCCTGCATGCCAGGGTGAGCTGGCACAGACCGCACAGGAGGAAATCCTCCACCGCCCTGCCAACCACATCCCCGCCCTGGCATTGCTGGCTGTGCCGCAGGCTGGAGAGGCAATGCCCTGGCACTGGTCAAGGAGCTGCAGAGGGCTGCATTGAGGGCAGAGGGCAAAGTGGCTTGGGCAGACACACCCCATCTCTAAGCAGGGATTTTACCTTTCCAACTCAACCAGAGGCAGCCCATCCTTGCCTGGGAGTATCCTAAGGGACATCCCTGCTTTGGACCCTTTTATAGCACAAGCAGTGAGAGTGGGCAGGAAGCACGGTAGGCAGCTCTGCTGATTTATTTGTGAAGTCCTTGGTCCCTCCTCTGCCTCGAGGCACTGCGTGCCCACAGAGAGCACCCACTGCCAGAGTTCCCCAGCTCTCCCACAGCTGAGATGACTCTGCTGCTGCACTGTGGGAAGCAGAGACTAATTTCCATCAGTGCTGAGGTTCCCCTGATTTGCCCCAGCTGCCTGGGCAAAGCGTAAAAGGATTTTTAACTCCTTCAAGACCGCCTTAGGATAGATGTGGGTGAGCCATGGTCCTGCTGGTCACTGTAGTTTTGGGGGCCATTCTGAGGTGACATTTAATGGAGCACATCCCAGGCTGGTGTGTGCGTGTGTGTGAGCCCCCATCCTCTGCCCCACACCAGCCTGGGCTGGTGCCAGCCCATTGTCTTTTGGCTTTTCCTGTGCATGCCAAGCTTGCTGCTTTGGGAAAACTGGTCATGAGAATGTGAGCGTGACCCCAACCCTGCAGTGCCAGGGACTATGGGGAGCAGAAAATTAGCTTGTTTGAGATCTTACACTCATTCCTTTCAGTGACATGGAATATTTCAAGCTAATGTTTGCATGGTCTACTGACACTATGGAAAATAGGCTGCTCCTACTCAATAGAAGCAACCCTCAGCAAAGCTGGAAAAGGGGCAAGAGGGCTCAGCATCCCACCTCTGATCCCCCACGTACTTAACTCACAGGTTGGATAACAGGCACAAAGCAACGTGGCACCAGAACAGCTTTTCCTTTAAAACCCTCCCCTCGTGGGAAGCCATGAGATGCATTTTCCATCTTGCCACTTGGCAGCCCAGCCACAGCACCTGTGGTCAGGGTTTGGGAGGGTCTGGGGGAGCTCAGAGCAGTCTGCACACCCCAGAGCACACTCCCCTCTGCCTGGCACTGTGGGTGGCCTTCCATCTCTGCTGCTGCATCCATGGGTCCCTGCTGTCTTCCAAAGAGGGATTCAGACACTGGATTTCAGGGATGTTTTTTTCCTGAGAGCGAAGCATGGGAATGTGGGGGCACGTGAGCATCCCCACAGTGGTTGCTGTGGGCAGACAACTGCCCCAGCAGAGGCAGACAGAGCTGTTCTCATCTCAGGAGCTCCAGCAGAGCAGAGGTGACTTGTTCCAGTGTCCCCAAGGGACATACCAGGTGCCCTGCAAGCCTGAGACTGCACCTACAGAGCCTCATCCTCCCATTTGGCCTGTTGTCTGTCCATTTGCCCTGCCTGGCTGCTGGTCATGGGGCAGTTTGCTGGTGCTGGTGGTTCCCAGACTGTCCCAGGCAGAGGTGCCTGGGCAGGATCCGTGCCAGAGCAGCTTGGTGGCTGCTCTCTTTCCCACTGTTGGATATCAGGGTGGAATCACTGGTGCTGTCCTGACTGGCGTGTGCTGCCAGTCACAGCTTCTCAATGAATACAACTGGTAAATCTATTAATTTTACAGCTCTAATTGATGTATTGCTGTAATTACCTTTTATAACAAGGCAATTAAACCCTATTAAAGATTATTAGCTAATTAAAACTCCTCTATACAGACACCCCAACCTCCTTATGTGCACAGATTGTTGGCAGGGGGGAACTGGAAGCCCATTGTAGTCAAGGCCTTGAGGTCAGTGTGGCATGATGTGATGGGTCAGGATGCTGGATGGGGAGATCATGGCTGCTTTGGATTGGAAGGGACCTTAAAGCTCATCTCATTCCATCCCCCTGTGCTGGGCAGGGACACCTTCCCCTAGACCAGGTTGCTCCAAGCCCTGTCCAACTTGACCTTGGACACTTTCAGGGATGGGGCAGCTACGGTTTCTCTGAGCAACCTGTGCCAGGGCATCACCACCCTCACAGGGAAGAATGTCCTTAGATCATCTAAACCTTCTCTTTTTCAGTTTAAAGCCATTCCCCCTTCTCCACATCCCACCCTTGCCTCTTGCCACCACCTCCCTCTTCATCCTTGGGCATGTCGCTTAGCCACAGCTATAGGGAATCTGGACTGCTGTGTGCACCCAACCCAGCAATCTTCCACACTCTGGGGTCAAATGGGAAAAAACTTGGAGACTGGGATCTCCTCCTCCTGGTAGTAGGGTGGGTGGGGGTGGAGGGCTAAGGGTACTATGTCTTTTTGGCCAGAAGAGAGGGTCAAAAAGGAAAAATCCCCACTTGGAGAGTGGTATATATCTGTCCTGGAAAGGAAATAGCTCAAGAAATGTCCCCATGCTGGGGCTGAGAGTGAGGAGAGTGCATCGGCTCTGGAGAGTACTTGGAAGGTGTCTGGGGGACCAGGGTGGCTCAGCCCTGGCTTGTTCTGTGCCTGCAAGAGCAGATACCTAAAGCTGTGCAGTCTGGGAAGTGAACCCCAGGATCTTTGCGATGAGCCGAAAAGAGCTGAAAAGACATTGGAAAAGCAGCCCCACAGGGCTGCCCCAAGGTGCACTGCCTGCCCCCATGCCACATCTCCTTCCTCACCCCTCTGTGCCAGAGCAGCTGCATGGTGTGGGGATCCTTGGAGCTGCAGCTTCTCTTTGCCATCTCCAACCCCAGGTCCATCACTGCCCACACATGCACATGTATTTGCATCACATCTGCAGGCCCCCAGTGTTTCTGGGCTTTTTTGGAAGCTAAAGCGCTGGAAGGGGGTTGAAAATTACAGGGATGTGGCTGCTTTCTGCCTTCTGAGTCACACGAGGAAGATACAGCCCAAGTTGAGAGCTTCTCCTCAAGCCCCAGCCTCCCTTCCACCCCTCACCCCTCACCCATCCGTTGGTCTGCTGCAGTATCCTGCACCCTGAGTTCCCTCAGTGCCCATGGAACCTGGAGAAATCCATGTTTGTGGGCTGAAGCATGGCACTGTGCCTGTACTGGAGCTGTGGAGCACAGGCTGTCCTCATGGCTCATCTGGTTTGAGTTAAACCCTCCTACCTCACACAAGCGCCAAGCAACTCTTTGCCAGACCCAGTGACCGGCTCAGGGCTGTGCTGGTGGTGGGTTCCCCATCCCTCTGTACCCATGATGGGTCAGGATGCTCTTGCCTGCCCTGCTCTGCAGTGGGGCTGAGGACATCCCCTCTGCAGCACCTGGGGTCTCCTGGGGAAGCAGAGCAGTGTGGGGCTGCCTGTGTCCAGAAGAAGAAGGTTGGCAGAGGTGTGGTGTGGGGGCACCAACACCCATCCCATCCTGGGGGAGCTCTGCGTGGAGCAACTAGTGCAAAGGAGCTGAAGTCTGACCCTCCCAGGGGGCTTATCCCTCCAGGCTGCCAACAACCATTCTGCTCTGGAGCCAGCAGGCTCCCTCAGGTCCCCTGTCCTGTCCTGCTCCCCCAGCTGGGGCAGTGAAGTGGGGGGCTGTGAGCCAGGGTCCCGTGCATGGCAGGATCTTCCTGGGGAACGTGAGGAGCCAGGAGGTGCCAGGGGTGCCAATGACCCTTAGCTGTGATTTTCAGCTATTGCCCAAGCTGGTCCCTCCCTGCCTTTGCCCTGGATGCTGTTTCCCACGTTAGGGAAACTTTAGCCCTGCTGTCCGTGCCCCTGGGGACGCTCCGATCTGTGTCCCTGCGGACACTCAGGACCCTGGCGGACACCTCCTGCTCGGGGAGCACTCTCAGGCAAAGGGCACGGGCGCTTCGCCTCCCGACCAGGGGTTAGAGTTTAAAACAAAACATCGCTGTGCTGTGGCGGCAGAGGCCGCGTGTTTCCCACAGTGCCCCGCGGCTTGGCAGCCACTGCCGAGCGGAGCGCGGCCAGGCCCGCCTGCGGCAGCCGGTCCCTGTGGCGGGAGCGCTGGGGGCCCATGGGCCTGGCGAGGCTCTCCATGGGGCCAGGGCTGCCACCCCATGCCCGTTTGTGTCCCCGGAGTCATGGCCGGGCCACGCGGTCCCACGCGCTCTCACCCGCCTTGGCGCCGTGGCATGCATGGCGGGCTGTGGTGCCCCCCAACCAGGGAAGGGGCTGCACGCATGGGAGAATGTGGGGGAGGAAAGGCACTCCGGGGCAGGCGAGGAGGCAAGAGGAGGGGGGGGAAAGGGGAATTCATCTGCAACTGAACAAAGGAGTGGGGTGAAAGCGAGGAGACCCTCTGCCCCGGGGCCGGGGGGAGAGCAGCGCTGGGGGGGTGGCAGCACACCGACCCCCTGCCCAAAGCACTCAGAGGGGTCTCTGACAGCAGGCAGGGTGTCCCTGCGAGCCGGGGTGGGGAAGGGGGTTCAGGGGCTGTGCACACCAGGCGCTTCCCAAGCCTCTCCCCGTGGCGCTATGGGGAGGGCTGTAGCCGGCCCCCCTTCCCTTTCCCCCATCGTGCCGTGGGGCAGATTCCCGGCACCGGGCTGTTGCTTTTTGAAAATCTGCCTGTTGCCGGGATCCCTTCCCCGTCCTGCTCCTGGCAGCCGGGACCGACGGGCTGCCAGGGCGTTAATCATTGCCGGAGCGCGCAGCACACGTGTGTGCCTGTGTGTGTGCCTGTGTGTGTGCGCTGCCTGCTCCCTGTGTTGTTCCGTTGCTGTGTGAGTCATTCCCAGCCCGCCCGGGGCTCTGCTGCGCTCCCGGAGCTGGGAAGCGAGCGCAGCCGGGATTGCAGCACAGACAGGAGGAGCCAGGCAGCAGCCGCTCGGCAAGCCGCATGTTGCCTGTGCCCTTGACCTTGGACCCCCCTCTGTCCTCAGGGAATTGTTGGGAGAAGTTGGCTTTGGGGTGCTCCGGCTCTCGCTAGTGTCCCCAGCTTCTTTTCCTGCTCTCAATGCCTCAGAGCCCAACTCCTAAGCAGAGGCTCACAAGGAGAAAGCTGGAGCCCCCCCCCAGGACTCCGCCGCCCAGCACTCATTTCTGAGCTGTAAAAGGCATGTTGCCCTTGTTGTTTCATTCCCATTTCTCCCACACGGGAAGGATTGGCTTCACAGCACAGCACAAGGGGAGGGGGGTGAAGCCCGAGGAGGGACCCCCCCCCGTTCGTGCAGTGCTTGGGGGTGCCAGGAAGTGTGTGGCAGATCAGGAAATCACAAGCTGCCCGAGTCTTGGCAACGCTTGAAGGGAGGCAGAGCACCCCGGTGGTCACCCCTTGCTGCAAACAGGACATACTGGAAGGATGGCTGAGTGCTGGTGGGACTGAGAATGGCTGGAGGTGGGAGAACAGGCAACAACTGGTCCAGGGAATTGCAGTGGGGGTAAACTGGGCTCAAATTCTGCTCAGGATTTGTGGAGTTACAAACTGGCACAGCTGGCACAAGAAACTGTGAGGAAAGATAAAACTGGGCACAGCTAGTATTGGGGAGAGCTGGGAAATGGGGGCAGTTAGTGCTGAGAAAACTGGGCATAGCATCCTCTGGTGTCCCAGGGCTCTGTGATGCCTCAGGATTCAGGGGTACCCCAAGCCAGAGTGTTTTGGGTGACCTGAGGCTGTATTTGGGTCCCTGGACCCCAGAGTTTGGGCTACCCCAGGGTCCTGTGTAGCCTGTGGCTCCTGCACTCAGTGACCCCCCCACACCTTGGGGTCAGCTGCTGAGATGCTGCCTGCCCTGTTGGGCAGGTGTCCTGGGGCTGCTCAGCCCGAGGGTCCTGGGGATGCTTTGCTGCAGCCCCTCTCAGGGTGGACTGTGCCCTCACAAAGTCCCTCCAAGCTGCAATCCAGCCTCCGTGGGGGGAACTTCCCGAGAAAAGGGGGGGTGTGCGAGGGGTCACCCCGGCATGTGCCCCCAGAACTGCCCTCACGAGGCCCCATATCCCAGGGATTCTTTCCCAGCCTTTTCCAAGAAAAGGCCAAGTCTGATGCGAATTCTCTCCACCCAGGTTTTGGATAACTCCACCCACCGCCGCCTCGCCGCTCCTCCTCCCAGTGAACAGCCCAGCTGGGATATAAGCAAGTCACTCAGACACCGGGAGCTGCCGCGACAGCTGGGCGGGTGGCGTGGGACATCGCGCCGTGACCTGTGCCGTGTCCTTCGCCTTCACGCCCGACCCCATGGCGACGCCTTCGCAGAAGAGGAGTACCCGCAGCGGGGCTTCGGGGACCCCCTTGTCCCCCACCCGCATCACCCGCCTGCAGGAGAAGGAGGACCTGCAGGAGCTCAATGACCGCTTGGCCGTCTACATCGACAAGGTGCGCTCGCTGGAGCTGGAGAATGCTGGCCTGAGGCTCCGCATCACCGAGTCCGAGGAGGTGGTGAGCCGCGAGGTCTCGGGCATCAAGGCTGCCTACGAGTCGGAGCTGGCAGATGCCCGCAAGACCTTGGATTCCGTGGCCAAAGAGAGAGCTCGGCTGCAGCTGGAGCTCAGCAAAGTCCGGGAGGAGCACAAGGAGCTGAAAGCCCGGTGAGTGCCCTGGGGACGGCGGGGGGGGCCGCAGTGGTGAGTGCCCTGGGGACAGCGGGGACCATAGCGGGACAGGCGCTGCCGTCATGCTTGGCAAGGAGCCGGGAGGGAGGAAGGAGCAACCTGGAGGAGGCAGGGAAAGGAAAAATACATGACCCAGCTGGGACAGGAGTGTCCATGGTGGGGACGCAGAGAGGAGAAAAGCTCTCTCAGCATTCCCACTCTCCCTCCAAGCGCCATCTTTGGCTGGGATGCCCTTGGAGGGGGTATCTGGGCATGGAGCTGTGAACGCTCAGGGCTGGGGGTGAGCAGACATGCCCTGGGCCCCCGGGAGGGTCCGTGCGATGCCGGGTGCGGGTTCGAGCGCCGGGCTGGCGGCCCCTCTGGCTTCGTCATTCTGGAGCTATTCCTAAACACGCTCCGGCACAGCCCGGAAAGCGGTGCCAGCCAGCTGGCTCTGTCCTGCCCACAGATCTCGCCTGCTCGTCCTATTTTCCTCTGCTGTCTTTGGCACCAGTTAAAGAATATGCTTGGGTTTTGTTTGCCTTAACCCTCCCTGTGCCGAGCTGCTCCTGCTCCGTGGGGTGCCCGGCTTTGGGGAGAGCAGTGCGCAGGCAGCTCCTGTGTTCCTCTCTCACCAGCCATTGCTGGGTGATGTGCTCCCGGTCCACACTGAGTATGGAATCTCCCCAGCTGCTTCCCATCAGATTCGTCTCCTTCCCTACCTGCCATCAGAAATGCCCCTTTTTGGCCCCCTCCCTGCTGCCACAAGACTGGTACCAGTGACCAGTGCAGGTCCCCTGAGGACACGGGGCTCCCTGGACAGTGTCACTGCTGGCCAGGCAGGGGCTGGCACCGGGATTCCCCCAGGCTCTGCCAGCCCATGCAGTATCAGGATGTGTCCCTGTAACATTCAGCTCCCTGAGTTCTGCTCCACGTAAGGAGCAAGCAGATCCCTTTCCGTCATCAGCCTTGGCTCCCGGCCGGATCCGGGCTGGGCAGTGGCGGGACAACCCCCTCTTCCTCCATTTGATCTTTTGCCTCTTATTCTGGACATCTCGTTTTGAGTCTGTATCAGATGAGGCTAAAATTAGCTTACTCAGAAGATGCCGTAAATATTCAACCTACTGGGAGGGAGAGAACATGCCGCCTGTTACAAATGTCTCCAAAAGCCGTGAGGAGTTTTATTTATATTTAGCTTTCTGTTTCCCGTTCACCGTTGCAGCTCGATGTCCTCTGATAAGGCAGCTTTGCTTGTCCCACTTGCTACTTGCCAGATCCCTGCTCCCAGATCCCAAGGATCCAGGTGCTGGCAGGAAGAGGAGCCAAGCTGTCTAAAGGCTTTTGCTGCCTTATGTAAACCCAGAACTATCTTGGCCACGATCTTTTGAGGGCTGCAAAAAATGCCCGGCCCGCAGCCGTGGCTGGCAGGGAGCTGGGAACTGGCTGTGCTGCAGAGGCAGCCCTGTGGAAAATGGATGTGGAGTTTTTGCGTGCGATGGGCTCTGCTCTGAGGGCTTGTACACTTGTTTCTGAGCGCTGACAAACCCCTTGAAAAAGTTTGGTGACTCGAGGGGGTTCCCAAGGAGCAGTTCGTGGCTGGGAGGTGGGTTTCAGTGGGTTTTGGAAAGCAGTTGGTGCGCGGGGCTCTGAGGGACTGGGGTGTTTCCATGTTGAGTCGTCTCTGAGTCACGGTCAGTGAGATGGAAGAGTGGTTCTGCGGGGGAAGCCAGTGCTGTTCATTCCTGCCTCTGGTGTGTCCCGAATTCCTTGGGCACAGTATCGGGACTGTTTTCCAACCCCCAAAACCCTTGCAAAATCCCCAAACCCTTGAAGAGAGGCTGGCAGCTCATCTTGTGTCTGTGGGGACCCGCTTGATATGGCAGTGCTGCTCAGAGAAGGGCATGATTGGCTGCCAAGTTGAGATGCTGCTCCTCAGGCTGTTTGGCTGGGGTGGGGGGAAATGTTTGGGTGCGGTGTGGGGGAATGGGGCAGCCAAAAGACTGACTCTCTGGAGAGGTCAGAACTGTTTGTGGGATCAGGAAGGACCTGCTGAGGTGTTGTGCTGCTCCCTGCCATCCAGTTGCATTGGGGTGTGCCTGCCCTATTGACTCTCCCTGCCCACCCCAAACCCTTGGGTCAGCACCTGCTCTGCGGCCGCTTTGCAGACCCTGACACAGTGACACTTTGGCTAATAGGTGTACTGACAGGCCTCGGCACCCCTTGCTGTGCCTGTCAGCCCTGGGGAAGCACTGGGTATCTCCTGCAGGGCAGGCACCCCGGGTTGTGTTATCAGCACCCCCAGCATCGCCGCTGCTCACCACAGGGGTTGTCTCGCGGGCACAGAGGGAGGGTGGGGGGCCGGGGGTGCCAGGACATGATGTGTCTGGATGTGACACAGCGCTGGTGCTGAGCCCTCTGTCTGGGGAGGGGGAAGAGGTGCTGAATGGGGGGGACGGGTTGTGCAAACAGGAGACCAGTCTAACCAGTACTGATGCACTGGTGCTAGAGCTGCATGGGTGGAGGAGGGTCTGGGCAGAGCTGGGTTGGGAGGTGTAGGCAGCTGCCTGCCCTCTGCCTCCTGCCACCTCTGTCCCTAGCCAGCTGCTCTTGCCTTTGGGCTGGACCTTTCCACTGCCCGTTTGGCTACTCCCAGTGGTGATCCAGGAGGGGTTTCCCAAAGTGCCCACCCGGTTCCTCACATGGGAACCCTCTGCAACCTGGTGCTGGCTGTGCCCCGGGTCAAGGGACAGTGCTGCCTGACCGTGTTCCACATGTGTCCCCAGCTCTTGATGGCCTCTGGCTATGCTGGAGCCATGCCTGAGGCAAAGCAGAGGGTGTGGTGAGGGTGGCTGGTGACTCAGGGGTGCTAACAGCACCAGCATCGTCCACTTCCAGACCATGGGGAGAGACAGGACTGGTCTGAAATGCCCCTGTCTCTGGTGCCCTCAAGCTTCTGTCCCCCTTCTTGGAGGACACCTGGACTCCAGCACCGTACTGGGTGATTGGAGAGATACTCTGTTCCCAGTTCTGCCCATCGCCCCCTCTCCTTGAGCTGACTCCTGGCTCACAGGGTGAACAGCAGCCACAGCCCTTGCCTTGCTCTATGAGGATTTGCCTCATCCCAGGTGTGTGATGTGTTTGTCAGTGCAAGCCCCAGTCCGAAGTGGCAGGATACAGCCCTTGGGCACCTCCATCCCCAGGAGAGGCCCCCTGGGTGAGGGTTGGCCATGCAGTGGCCAGCTCCCTCCTCCAAGGCAGGAACCAGCCCTCGTTAGCACCACAGCTCATGAGTGATGCCTTCCTGAACTGCAGCCCCTAACCTGATTAAGTCAGTGCCTTGGCAGCGCCTCTTCCTCCCAGGGCCCGGATCTCATCCCTGGCCCTAATGAGGACAAATCTCCTGTTTCCCAGAGGTTGTTGCAGAGGGAGGCAGCTTGTCCAAGGGTAGAGCAAGGGAGGCAGCAGTAGGGTGCCAGGAGGTGAACCCCATAGCCCCTCCCCAGCCCAGGGGGTTTGGCCCCATGCTGGGTTCAGTGAAGACCCTCCAGGCAGGAGCAGGTAATGGGACCTGTTTAGCTGAAAAAAAAGGGGGAAAAAAATGAAGGCTTAGTGCTGCCATGGGGCCAGATGCTTCCTTCAGCAGCGATGAGCTTGCACTGGAACATTTTGCGTGGGGTGAAACCTCAGGCTCCTGGGCTGTTCCCCCCCTCTGCCTCATGGAATCCTTGCCAGGGAGGGAATGCTTTGTCTGGGAGGAGGCTTTGCCCTTTCAGAGCAAACAAAGAGCAGCTTGTACAGCTGGGGATGCTTTGGGGGAGTTGGTGACACAGAGCCAGGCTGGTCTGGACCCCTGAGCCCCTCTGGGACCCTCTTAAACACGGCACCCTGAGTCTTCAGTGCTGCAGAAACGTTGGTTTTCCCTTGATATCTGCGGCAACAGCTTGGGATGGCTGGGCTCCTGGGAGGGAGGAATTCTTGCCTGTGCAAACATCCAGCCCCTCTTTTTCCAAGGACAGTCTCGGCAGAGGAACAGGCTCCAGCACTTTCGGTTTGTGGCCCAGCTCCCATTGCTGCATTTGCCGGCATTTTCCAGGCACGGCTCTTCCCTTTGATGTTCCAGGGCATGAGGGGAGTGAGAGGAAATCCTGTTGCCTTAAACGTTTTTGTGACAATAGGATCCACTCTGAAAATTAAGGACCTTATCCTGGGAGCTGGGGATTAAAGAGAAATGATTGCAAAGAGAATCAGGACTGGGTTTAGTGTGGGAAGAAATCCATCCCCAACATCCCATCCCAGCCTGCTCTGGTCTCATGTGCTGCCACAAGTGTTTTTCAGCCTCTCACATGTCACTTCACTTGTCTGAATCCCATCAGTACTCAAACACTAGAGCTCAGAGAAGCAGGAGTCGCTCCCAGCATGGTGCTCAGGAAGGCAGACAGAGAGGGTGGCGTGGCCAGGGTGGGACACGCAGAGTGGCTGCCAGCTCCACGTTCTGCTGAATTAGTGCCCTTTGGGAGCTGCAGTTTCCTCCTGTGCTTCTGGCAACCAGAAGAGGAAGCCACCAGAGCTCTCCCCCTGGTCCTGGCCAAAATTAGTGCTGGCACAGGGGATTCCCTGGGAAGTGTCAGCCCAGTGGGTTTGGGATGAGCTGGGAACTGCCTCCTGCTGTCCTGCCACTGGCTGAATTACCTGTTTTGCAATTCTGCTCTTTGCAAGGCTGTTTGCTGAGCCTGTTCCTCTGTGACTAGCTCAGCACGTTCCCAAAAAGCCGAGACTGGTGCCATGTGAAACCTGTCTCTGTCCACAGCTGCTGTCAGACACCCGCAGCCACTCGCTGGGGTGTTGGGGCCGGCTGCCCACCTGCCTCTGCTCCCTTCCCCTCATTGCCCAGGGCTGAATAGCTCCAGTGTGAAGCTGAACAACTGTGGGGGGCTGGCACAGCCCCCCAGCCCCACTTGGTGTGGTAGCAGCTGCAGCCCTGAGTGTAGAGACCTCTGTGTGTGACAGCCGGGCTCTTGGCCACCCAGGAAAAGTTCATGGAATCATGGAATGGTTTTGTTTGAAAGGGACCTTAAAGCTTCTCTTATTCCAACTCCCTGTCATGGGCAGGGGCACCTTCCACTAGCCCAGGTTGCTCCAAGCCCCACCCAACCTGGCCTTTGACACTTCCAGGGAAGGGGCAGCCACAGCTTCTCTGGGCAGCCTGTGCCAGACCCTCACCACCCTCACAGGGAAGAATTTCCTCCTAATATCTAATCTAAATCTGCCCTCTCACTGTAAAGCCATTGCTCTTTGCCCTATCACTCCATAAAAAACACGTCTCTATGTCCTCATTTCTGTATGTGAAGGACATCACAGCATGTCTGTGAACCCACGGTGTGGTGCAGGGCTGTGGGTGTTGGGGAGAGCCCAAAGGGTGTGGAAGTTGGTTAATGAAGTGCGATGAACCCAGCCCACAGAGATACCACAAAACCCAGCTGGGGTTGGGACACCTCTGTTCCTGAGTGAGGTTGAGTCAACATTGCACGTTCTCGATGATAAACTCATTCCCTTTTTCCAAGGAAGGTGAAGGTGTCCTTCCAGCTGCAGACAGTCCTTTATGCCCTGTTTCTGCTCTCCCATGGTTAGTAGAGTCAGGAGTTGTGCTAGCAGCAGGGACAAAGTTCCCCAATACCCAGGATGCAAGATGGGTGCTGCCCTGCCCCTGTTTTACCTTCCTTAATTACAGGGTTGCACCATTGCAGGTACTGGCGCCATGAACCTGTGGAGGGGTGACGGAGCCAGGGCAGGAACAAACATGGGCTCTCCTGAAGCTGTTGAATTTTTCTGTCGGGGCTGTGAGTGGCTCAGAAGCACCTCTGTAGGAGTAAGTTTCTGATAGCAGATGTCTCTCCACCCTCTTGGACAAGAGCCACCTCCAGCCACTTGCTCTGGCTACTGCTTTCCACACTCACATCCCCCTGCCATCCTCGTCAGAAGGAGCTTGGTGTCTCCTTGCTGTGGTGCTTGACTGCAGCTCAGAACTTCCAGTTCCTTGGGGGTTTTATTTAATAACAGCTTAAGCACACATGTTCCCCCTTAAAACCCCGTCTCTGAGTCACATGAGCCCAAACGAACATCCAAGCTCTTGGTGTGGATGTGTAACATGAGTGCTTCAAAGGCTTGGGAGCCCAAAGGAAACTTGGCCCCAATGCTCTTGGGAACTGAGGGTGGCCAGTGGCCCCACTGCAGCTCCCAGTCTCCACCAGGAAGAGCTGCGTGTTCCCCTGTCCTTGCAGGGCAGTGGGCTCCCAGTGGCTCTGGAGCAGCTCTGGCAGAGCAGGGGGGTGAGTCACGCTCAGCCGGGTGTCTCTGGGCTGGAACAGGGTGTGGCACTGCGGGGCGCCTTTCAGGGGACTCCGGCGCTCATGCTCGCCTGCCGTTCCCTTCCTGGCATGGCAGTGGGTAACCCGCTCCCCGGCAGCATCTGTGGGGCGCAAGGATGCTCCGCTGCGGGGCACCACGATGAGCCAGGAGAAATTAGGGGGTGTTTTCAAAGCTGAGCCTTCATGCTGTGGGCTTTAGAGAACAGGAGCGTTGCAGAGAGCAGCCTTGCCCCTTGGCATAGCGCTTTACCCTCTGGGTGGCCCCCAGACCCTCCGTTTGCAGGGCAGAGCTGCTTCTTTTCACAGCCCATCCTTAGCTGTGCCATTCTTGTGCAAAATGCTGGATTGGGGTTTGCCCCATGATGAGTGTGGTGTGGGTACATGGGGCTGAGCAGGAGAGAGGTGGTGGGGAGACTGAAGCCTCTCACAGCAGCCCTGTTTGCAAGGTGGTTCTGTGCAAGCAACAATTGGGGCTAAATTGTGCTTTCTAGGGATGCCACATCTGCAGCCCTCGCTCTGGGGAAGTGGTTATTTCCTGCCCACGTGCCGAGCAGTTGTGGGCTCCATCCCGGCACAGCGCAGGCTTGGGGGGAAAGTGGGCAGGGCACATGGCAGAGCACAGCAAAACATCAGTGCTCACCTCGGCCGCTGCTGTCCCTGCATTTTCCCAGTGGCATCCCATCCTGTCCCATCCTGGCCACCCTGGCAGCGGCTGGAGCCCGCGGTGCCGGCAGTGACTCTCAGCAACCATCAGAGCAGGGAAGGCGCTGGCCACCGCCACATGCAAACAGACCTTGTGGCAATGCAAACACCTCACCTGCCTTTATCTGCACCGTTGGAGCTGGAATAGCAAACCCTTTTGTTCCCAGGAAGGTGTGTGGCAGCTGGATCCAGTTTGTTTCTTAACCAAATGCTGCTGACCAGAAGCTTTGCGTACCCGGATTTATGGAAAATGGGGTGAGCTGGGGATGAGCTGTTGCTGCTGGAAAGAAAAAAAGCTCATTCCCTGTTTTGCTTCCCTTTTGCCTCCACCTTGTCCCACCTTGTGCAGGAACCCTGTTCCCACTGTGGATCAGGATGCAGCAGGTACAAAGTGACCTCCTCATCCCTTCCCATCACCCCTTTGGATTCAGGGGCTGCATGTGTGAGCAAAGGGAAAGGAGGTGGTGCCTGCAATGTGGCAGCACATTTCCTTGCTCCTGGGCTGGGACTGCATCCCTGCTCCTTCTCCACTGCCCCATGTCCTGGCCATGTTACCAGCTCGCAGTGAAACGCGAGCTTGTGGCTGTTTCCCCCCAGTGCTCCTGGTCCTGAAGGAGTGACTAATAGGGGTGACTCAGCTCCCTGTTTTTAACTCAGTTTGTAAGGCTCCAGCCATGCCCAATCCCTCAAGGAAACACCGGGAATCTGTGCTTTGTCTTCATCCTTTGAGGTGGTGGTTTATGGGCCTTGCATTTCTCATTCAACCGGAGAAGGATGTATTGAAGTGAATGGAATGTTCTGGGGCTTCCATGGAGGTGCAACACTCGGAGTTGTTTTAGGTGGAATAAAAACCCAAAACCCCACAACTCGCCCATTAAAATTTAGCCCAATTATTGCAAGATTGGCTTTTGCTGTATTGGAGTGAAATAGTCAAGGCTGGGCAAAACTCCGCAAATTTCATCCAGTCCAAAATGTAATTGTTAATTTGTTGTTACATTAAACATGACATAATTATATTAATGATACAAACCTCACTTTTCACCATGGTGAGACTTGGAATTTCCTTCTTCCATCCTCTTCATAAAAGTTTTAGTCAGGTTTTTGTATCAGATTGAAACCTACAAATTGTTAGTAAATTCTGGATTGGAAAAACAAGCTGGCAACACCGTTGGTGGAGTTTTGGGGGATATCCTCTGCAGGAGTTGGAATCAGTGACCCTTGTTTGCCCACTTCCAACTCAGGATATTCCATGATTCCAAGATTCCTCCTTGTGCCTTTCCTACTGAAACTCAGAAGGTGGAACTGAGCATCATAGAAGGTGGTGTATTCACGTATTTGAGTTATGTCTGAAAATTCTCTGTCCAGCAAAATTCCAGGGATTTTTTAGCAAGTTCTTTTTTCCTGATAAAGGGTGTTATTGCTTTAATCCATATTTAAGATGATTTAATTCCAGGCCATCAAATGTCTTTCAGATAACCTGATTCAAATTCCATGGGAAACCAGTGAAAGGCAGGCTGGCATGTTTGGAATGGATGGGTTTTGGTCAGGTTGAGCCTGGGCTGCAGGTGGGGATTGCCCAGTGTTTGATCATTGTGTTCTGAGCTGTTGAGATGTTCAGGTTTATGAAGCGATAGAATCATATAATTTAGGTTGGAAAAGTCCTCCAAAATCATTGAGTCAAGCTGTACCCTCAGCACTGCCAAGGCCACTTCTAACCCATGTCCCCAGGTGGCACATCCACATGTCTGTTAAATCCCTCCAGGAGTGGTGATTCCACCACTGCCTTGAGCAGCCTATTCAAGTCTTTGGTGATTTTTTTTTCCAGTGGCAAATGCAGTTTTTGCAAGGGAGGAACCAGCCCTCCCTCAGGAAACCCCAGGCTCACTCCATCCCCTTGGAACCTGCTAAATCAAGTTTCAAGCGATGGCTCTTTGCATGTCACCCCAGCCTGGAGGCTTGTTCCATGTAATCCATGGTTTGGTGGTCGAGGGATTCTGTAGGGAAATCCTGCCCTCGTTCTGCTCAGCCATGAGCCGTGCCAGGCTCATGGTGCTGGGCACTCCAGCAGATGATCCTCCCTTGTGCTTTGCATCCTCTTTGCATCTGTCTCCTGGGACTTGCTGCACACTGGAAGAGCTACAGGCAGCTGGGAAAGGGAGTTCCCCAGGCAGAAATGGGGGGGTCCCACAGACAGCAAGGGGGATCCCACAGGTGGTAGAGAGATCTCACAGGCAGCCAGGCACTGGCAGACCTGGTGGGACGTTGTGATGCCTGCTCCAAGCTGGGACTCATGTCCATGGGGGATAAACCCTGCCTTTTGTTTGTGCAGACACACAGATTTATGCTTCATGCAAACCTCCCCCCAAAAACTCAGTGTGGGCAGAGAAAAGCAAAGTCCTGCACATTCCCCTTGTGACTCCCACGTGGCAAAAGGGCAAAACCCCCTTTTCCAAAACCCCTCTGGTAATGCCATCCACCCTCTGAAACCACAGACCCTCCTGGTTACTAGGGGGGACTCAGCCCAAACAACAGTGTCACTTGATGACTTGGGATTTCCATTCTGAGCTTCTGGCGGAGGGTGGGATGAGTCACCAGCTGGCGTGACAGCCCGGACGGGGAGTGAGAGACACTGGGGCTCCCCAGCCAGCACTGAGCTACAACACCATTAATTCTAAACAATTAATACACTATTGATTCTCGGAAACGTGTTTCCAGCTTTCAAGCAGTGGCGGGCTGTCAGTCCATGCTGCAGCCACCTGCATCATTTGGTTGTGGTACTGCTGAAACCAAAGTGCTTCTCCCATCGTGAGAGGAGAGGCTGCAGGGTGATGGTGAGTGGGCACAGGGCATTTGCTCTGGTGCATCCAGGGAAAGGGGGAAAACACCCTCATACCTTTGGGGGCAGGGCATGTGTGGCCAATCCCTTGAGGTATTGCTGTGGTCAGATCCCGTCATGGCTGGAGTTTGTGTGCACCCGCAGTTCTCAGCGAGGCTCCTGGTGATGGGGGTTGTGGATGGACAGGAACAACTTGGATCTGTAGAACACCAGCCAGGAAGGTCCATCTGTATCCCCACGAAATGCTTTCTCCTAGTCCCTGATGAAGCAGCAGTTTTGGTTCATTTTAAGGAGGCAAGGAAAGGCCAGATTCCAATTCCAGGAGGGGGAAGTCCAGCTTTTGGGACATGCCAATGAGCTGTTTTCACCCTGCTGGGGTCACGTGGGGCTGGACAAGCCCCTCAGCCACAGGGATGAGCATGCCAGAAGTGTGTCAGGGCCCCGGCTCCGACCCTGGCACCAGGAAGGGTCTTTGGCACTGCTGACACCTGAGAGTGGGAGCTGTTCCATGCATCCATGAGCACAGCCGGTGCTGGCATCCCCAGCTCCCTTTGGCAGGGATTTGGTGCCCCACAGGATGCTGGCTCCGTGCAGATGTTGTCCTTGCTATACATCACGTTGGCTATTTCCAGCTCCCCTGCTAGGAGACCAGCCCGTGTTTATCCTGGTGATTTGGCAGAGACGCTGCGGCACGGATGAGTCAGGAGATGGGAGAAGCTGCTTCGCCACATTCCCATTGCCCCACCACAGAGGCTTTCTAAGTCTGCCTCTCCTCGTACTGTCCCTGCTGCTTGTCCTGTGGGGCCCTGGTCCCTGAGATCCTGTGGGGCCCTGGTCCCTGGGATGGGGGAACAATCCCTGGTATAGGGGCGTGATCTCTGCAGTGGGACAGTGATCCCTGGGATGGGGGAGTGATCCCTGGGATACATGCAGTGATCCTGGGACCAATCCCTGGCACTGAAGGCAGTGCCATGCAGAGCATCCAGCTCAAGGTGATGTAGAGGAGGTTTCCTGGGTCCTCCCAGCAATGACAGACCTCCATGGGCACATGCTGCCTCTTCCACCTTGGGCTCCCAAGCTGTAAACATGTCAAGAGCCTTTTCTAGGATCCTTTTCCCAGTCCTGCAGTAGTGTGGCCAGGAGCAGGCAACCTTGAGCTCTGGCAGTCAGGTGGGATCAAAACCTGCTGTCCTAGGGGATTTGTAGATGTGCATAAAGATTAATGCATGGGGCATGAGCTGGCAAGTTCCCTGAGTTGGCACCTTCTCCGGGGTGAGGTGGCTGTGATTTGGAGGCAGGGAAAGAGAGGAATGCCTGCACCTCCACCAGCTCCAGCCTGTGCACTGGTCCCCTTTCAGCACGTGAAGCCCCGTGCTGCCCAAGCGTCAGGAACACTCGTGGGGATGAATAGTGACGGCAGAAACCAAAGGGTGTTTCCTAAAAATCCACTGAGTGGGCTCTGGCGTCTCTGAGAGGGCTGGCATCTTTCCAGCAGCCTGGTGGGCTTGTGCCTGAAGCTGCTTCAGTAAGCTCTGATGACTCTGTCCTGTCCTGTCTTGACTTTTCCAGAGGGAAAGCCCAGACCTGCCAGGTTTCCAGGCTGGGATTTTGGGGCAGAGGTGGGGAGAGCAGTAGCAGATCCTGCTCTGCGGGGTTGTCCCTGAGCCCGCTCTGAATCTGTTGCATCGACTTCGCAGCCTTCGTGTCTGTCAGTGCTGAGCATAGCCAGAGCAGATCCAACTTTCCATTAACATTTGGATTTTTTGGCAGCTCAGCTGCAATTTTCATTCTTTTTTTTTTTTCCTCCTTCCTGCTTTTAAAAGCTAAAAATAAAACGTCTTGAGGCCCCTTTTCCCTCCATCTTTTCTCTTGAGACACTTGTTTCTTGAGGATTTGATGCCTCTGTTGTGTTTTCTTCTCTTGGATTGTTTTTACCCATGGCTCTCCCAGCACAGGGGATCAAATCCTGTGGGATGCTGAGCCCACATCCCCTGCCCACAGGCACCCAACCGCCCAGGGTGGGTCTCTACTTCCCTTTCCCTTGGTGGATTTGAGATCTTGTTGACTCCAACAGGCAGGATGGGGAGGCCATTGGAGCCCTCCACGGAACGGGAGGAAGGTCTGGCTTTGTCCCCTTCTTCAGGGAAGTGGGAGTGACACAGCTGCTGTGGAAGCTTTTATTTTTAGCCCAGCACCAGCTGGAGACTGGGAGGTTGCTGCGGAATAAAAGCAGGACCTGAGGGGAGGAGAAGGGAAAACTCAAACCCTGTCTGGGCTAGAGTGGGAATCAACAGGGCTGGCATGGAGTGGTGGCCATGGGGGTCCCCAGCACCAGAGAGGACTCACCTGAGGACTGACAGCTCATCCAGAGGTTGCTGCAACATTCAGGATGATGGTGTGTTTGGAAGGAACATGGGGGGAGATGCTCAGGTCCTGGGGAGCCAAATCATGCAGATCACTGGACCTGTTGAAGCCAAGGACAGGACAGGATTCCTCTCACCTCTATCCCTCCTGCAGAACTGCCTGCAAGCTCAGCCCCATGACTGGTGAGCTCCGAGCTCCTGACTCTGCTCCTCTTGGTGGAACCCAGAGCTGAGCACGGCAGGGAGGCTTCTCAGGCAAAGGAATTTGTCCCTGAGTCATCTGGGATTTACCGTGGGGCTTTCCCAGCATCGACATGCAGAGCACTGGATCTCTGTTCCCTGGAGAGTGACAATCTCCTGGGACATAAGTATAACCATTAACCATCAGCATTTTCCCCTTTGATTGTCATTTATCGATGGAACCGCTGTCCCCGGAAGAGTTGGAGAATTCAGGACGTTCAGGGTCCCATCCTAAAGGACTGGTGCCACCTGGCTGTGCCCAGACCTCTACAGCCCACACGGCGAGCAGACCTGCAGCAGCAAAATGCCAAGGACAAGCTCTTCCTGGAGTCATCAGGGATGGCAGGATTGGACCCCGCTGGCAGTGCCGGGGTGGCCACGCTGGCTGTGGGGACAAGTCACGGCCAGATGGGAAAAGTCGGCCTCAAAGGCTGGTTGCAGTGAGCGTCAGAGCCTCGGATCTGCTCCCAGTTGGCATTCTTGTCCTATGAGTCACTGGCATGAAAGGAGTAGGCTGCACAGGAAGGAGCCAGCACAGAGCTCCAGCAGCAGCTCCAGAAAGCGGGACCATAGTTCCCTGGAAAAGGGGGACCAGCACCATTCCTTGGTCAGTTACTCCACTGCGGGCTAGATTCCAAATTCTCAAGATTACTTAAATGCTGTTTAGGCATAAATGAGACTATTTTGTGGAATTTATGGACTGTGAAATCATACTCTGTGCACATCATTGAGACTCTCTTACCTGAGAGCCCCAAACGCTGAAAATATGATATGAAAATCTGAGCACAAAAACATCATATAATTTATTACAGATCCGGCATGTTACTGATCCCTTTGCACCACAACAAAGAGTGTTCTGGGCTGGGAAAGGAATTTTCAGAATAGAAAGAAAGGCAGAAGATGGTTCTTCACACACTTCCAAGATAAAGTCTGCAAGCTGCTCCTGGATTCCCAGAGGCTCTTGGGCTCTGCTTTTCCTGATGGCAGCACTTTAAGGGATTCTGAACTTTGTTCCCGTACATGTAGGAATAGTGATTTTTTAAACTGTCCTTCCTCAAGCCGAATTCCCGCTCTTTTAACATGGAATTCATCCTGGGATATAAAGTGTTGTTGGTGCTTAAAAACAGTAGCTTGGGATTTTCAAACTTCTGCTTTAGTCTGCAGAATAGCAGAATGGTTTTTCCGTGTGGGCTGGAGTCAGGAAACAGAAATAAATGCAGGAAAGTCTGCTGTTGGCCACGCCAGGATCGTCCCACATCTCTGCGAGCCTGGGAATGCCGTCCCTGCTGGTCCTGGGGTCCCATTCCTGGTGGTCCGGATCCAGCCCTGGGATGGGCTGGTATTTGTGACCCATGATCTCATGGCGTGGGTGTGCACTGCCCGCCCCAGGAATGTGCCCCAGGGCTGGCGAGCGGCCAGGGCTCAGCCAGTGCTCACCCACAGCCCAGGGGCTCTGCATCCCACCTCAAACACTCCCACACCCCCTTTTCTGGGAGGTGGGCTGGCAATCCCACCCTGGGCTTGGCTGCTGCTTGGGGGCCGTTGGGACTTTTCTTTTTATAGGACCTACCAAAATAGCGCCGGGCTGCATTTTGGTGGTGCAGTCAGATCAGATTCCCCGGTCACACGGCGGGTCTGTAAGGAATGGCCTTGACCTGCTGTCAGAGGGCTGGAAAAGCGAGGGGGACAGTGGGAGCTAGGATGGCACGGGGCTCTGGGTGGTGATGCCGGAGGTCAGGTGATGCCCTGTGCCAGGCAGCTGAGGTGCCACAGCTCTGCACCCACCAAGCAACAGCTGAGCTGCCTGGCCACACTCGTGCAGCCCCTGGCCCCTGCTTATTGCCCAGTGCCCCCCATCTGCTCCAGGAGAGGCACTGGGCTCTGGGCAGGCAGGGTACCACAGGCTCCTCTGCCCAGTCGCCCCCCTGTGTCACATGATGCCACACCATGCCACACTGTGCCACACTCGACTCTATCATGTGCTCTGCCACACCACACCATGCTGTGCCGTATCACGCTGTGTCACACCGTGCCACACCATGTGCCACATTGTGCCACACCACAACATGCTCCAGTGTCCCACCTCACTGCATCACATCCCACCATGTCGCATTGTGCTGCTGCTCTGGCCCCAGCCTGGTCAGTGCTGGCCTCTCATGGTGCAGCTGCGCCGTGGGTGTGCGTATCACCCATGGGTGCTGCACCCTGAGACACCTTTTGGTCCCCTAGTCCTTCCCAGCCCTTCCTGCTTTCCAGTATCCACACTGGGACTGGGTGGCTGGGACCTGCTAGTCCCCTCAGCAGGGGGGGATGTTAGGGATGAACTTTTTTGGGGGTGATCAGAGGGCTGTGGACATGATGATCGGTGTGCTTGAAGTACAGTGCAGGGGTGTTGGGTTTTCTGAGAGCAGCCTTGAGAAGGACTTGGAGGCATTGGTGGATGAGAAGTTTGACATGACCTTGGAGCCTCTTCCACTACCTAAAGGAGCTCTAAAAACTGGAGAGAGACTTTGGACAAGGGCCTGGAGTAATGGGACAAAGGGGAATGGCTTCCCACTGCCAGAGGACAGGGTTAGGTGGGATATTGGGAAGAAATTGTTCCCTCTGAGGGTGGTGAGGCCCTGGCACAAGTTGCCCAGAGAAACTGTGGCTGCCTTACCCCTGGAAGTGTTCAAGGCCAGGTTGGATGGGGTGTGAAGCAACCTGGGCTAGTGGAGGGTGTCCCAGCCCATGGCAGGATGTGGGACTGGATAAGCTCTAAGGTCCCTTTGAACCCAAGCCAATTTATTACTTCCTGATGATTGTGGGTCTCCCTGCTGTGCAGCTAACCTGTGCCATCCTTTGTCCTGCAGGAATGCCAAGAAGGAAGGGGACCTGCTCACTGCCCAGGCACGCCTCAAGGACGTGGAGGCTTTGCTTAATTCCAAGGAGGCTGCACTGTCCACAGCCCTGGGTGAGAAGAGGAATCTGGAGACTGAAGTGCGGGACCTGAGGGGACAGGTGGCCAAGGTGAGCAGTGGTAGCCCTGTCTCCAGCTTCCCCAGGGACCCCTCTCTCCCCTGCTGCCTGGGGGGCTGCCAGGTCCCCACTGTGCCAGGGGGCTATGGGGCAGATGCAGATGAGTGGTGGGTCCCCAGCCATGCCGAATGCAGTGTCCAGAGCCTACTGTGATGTTCCCTCTCATTTCCTTGCCAGCTGGAAAGTGCCTTGAACGAAGCCAAGAAACAGCTGCAGGATGAGATGCTGCGCCGTGTGGATGCTGAGAACCGGCTGCAGACGCTGAAGGAAGAGCTTGAATTCCAGAAAAACATTTACAGCGAGGTGAGCTGCAATGTGCCACCATGGTGCTGGGATAACCCCCGTTCTGTGTGTTGTGTCCCCTTCCCGAGGTGACACTGTGTCCCCTGACCTGTCCCCAGGAGCTGCGGGAGACCAAGCGCCGCCATGAGACCCGGCTGGTGGAGATTGACAATGGGCGGCAGCGGGAGTTTGAGAGCAAGCTCTCCGAGGCCCTGCAGGAGCTGCGGAGCCAGCACGAAGCCCAGATCAGGCTTTACAAGGACGAACTGGAGAAGACCTATGGGGCGAAGGTGAGCAGCACCCCCCATACACCACCCTCCTTCACCCCCAGCCCCGCAGAGCGCCAGTGGGCAGCGGGTGCTGGGAATGCTGATCTCCCTGTCCTGTCCGCCAGCTGGAGAATGCCAAGCAGTCGGCTGAGAGGAACAGCAACATGGTGGGTGCTGCCCACGAGGAGCTGCAGCAGACCCGCATCCGCATCGACAACCTCTCCTCAGAAGTGAGCCAGCTGCAGAAGCAGGTGAGCTGAGACCAAGGGTTTCCTTGGGATGTCTGCCCTGGGGATGGTCTCCTCCTGGGGATGATCCCCTCCTGGGCATGGCCCCGGGTGGAGTGGCCACCCTCACCTTCCCTCCCCACAGCTGGCTGCCAAGGAAGCGAAGCTGCATGATTTGGAGGATATTCTGGCTAGGGAACGCGAGACCAACCGGCGCCTGCTCTCCGACAAGGAGCGGGAGATGGCTGAGATGCGGGCACGCATGCAGCAGCAGCTGGATGAGTACCAGGAGCTGCTGGACATCAAGCTGGCTCTGGATATGGAGATCAATGCGTACCGCAAGCTGCTGGAGGGCGAGGAGGAGCGGTGAGCACGGGGTGCTGCACCCTGCTCTGGGCTGTGTGGGTCCCAGCCCTCGTGTCCTCACTGGCTCCATCTCCCCTTCTCCCCCTGCCAGGTTGAGGCTGTCCCCCAGCCCTTCCTCCCACAAAAGTGCTTCCCGAAGCCACTTGTCCACTCCAGGCTCCTCCAAGAAGCGGAAGCTGGAGGACAGTGAGAGCCGGACCAGCTTCTCCCACCACGCCCGGACCAGCGGCCGTGTCGCCGTGGAGGAGGTGGACTTGGAGGGCAAGTTCGTCCGTCTCAGGAACAAGTCCAATGAGGTGAATTTGCCTTCAGGGGGAACCCTGGGGTTCCTGGGGTGGAGTTCAGCCGTGCTTTGCTCTGTGGGCAGGAGGTGGATGGGACAAGCTGGGGAGGAACTGGGTTCTGAGGGTCTCTCTCTTGCAGGACCAGGCAATGGGGAACTGGCAGATCAAGAGGCAGAATGGGGATGATCCCCCCATCACCTACCGCTTCCCCCCAAAATTCACCCTGAAGGCTGGCCAGGTGGTCACGGTGAGTCACTGCCCGGTGGAGGATCCAGCTGAGACCCTGAACCCTGCTGGGCCACTGGTGATGCAGAGCAGTTGGCATGTGGCTTTTTGTGGTGGCAGACCCACATCCCCAGGCTCTGGGCTCTGCACATCTGAGAGGTCCCTTTTCTACTGCTTTTCTCCCCAGATCTGGGCGTCAGGAGCTGGAGCGACCCACAGCCCTCCCAGCAATGTGGTGTGGAAAGCCCAGAGCAGCTGGGGCTCTGGGGACAGCCTGCGCACCGCCCTCATCAACTCCAATGGGGAGGTGAGAACTGATGGCAGGTCCGGTTCGGGGCACAAGGAGTCAGCAGGCACTGAACCCCCCAACTCCCTTCTTGTCCCCCACAGGAGGTGGCCATGCGGAAACTGGTCCGCACCGTGATCATCAACGATGATGAGGATGAGGACGATGATGAAATGAGCCTCCATCACCGCCACCACCATGTGAGTAGGGTGCTGGGGATGCCACTGATCCCGGGGGCCTTGGGAGTGAGATGCAGTTCTGGTCCTAGTCAGGGTAGGAGGCAGGTCAGCATCATGCAGGGTCAGGCATATGGGGGAAGGTAGCAGGGAGTCTGCTGTGGAAACAACAACCTGAGAGAAGCCAATAGACCTCTGACACCTGGAGGAGGTTGCTGCTTGCCAAAAAAGCTCTGGAGACCTTGCTGGAAGTTGTCTCCAAACCTGGACAACCTTGACATGCCACGAAAAGTGTTGGAGGAGCAGGAGGGAGGCTGAGCTGGTACTCCATATCACTGAGAGGATGGAATGGTGGGAAGTTGATGGATGACAGTTCTCATCAGCAGCTGCTCCATCCTCTCTGCTTCACGAGGGTGCTGGAAGAAATCCAGAGGTGGCTTTGTCCTTCCTCTCAAGCCCATCATTCCCCACATGGAGCTGAAATATGCATCACAAGGAACAGCAAGCAGAGCAGGCAGCAGGCAGAGAGCAGACAGTGTGCCAGGACAGTAGCTACAGCCACTTCTCCCAAAGAAACATCCCTGGCTGCAGCCCAGGAGCCCCCACCAGCCCATCCCATGGGATGTGTGTGTCCTGTACATGAGATGCCCACAGGAACTGTGTGTGGAGATATGCAGTCACGGCCACACTGTGCCTCAACATGGGCAAGAGATCTGCTGGATGGTGCCCCTGGGGCTCTGCAGGAGCAGGATGGGACATCCATAATCTGCTTTCCTTTTTGTTCTCTGGATCTGAAGAGCAGTGCTGTATCAGCAGGTTGAGCTACTGGATTATCCCATGCTACTCTGCCCTCATGAGACCCACCTACAGTGCAGGGTCCAATTCTCAGGCACCCAACACAAGAAGGACATGGAGCTGCTGGGGCAAGTCCAGAAGTAGTCATGAAAGTGCTCTGAGGGCTGGAGCCCCTCTGCTCTGGAGACAGGCTGAGAGAGCTGGGGGTGTTCAGCCTACAGAAAAGAAAGCTCTGGGGAATACTTAGAGCCCCTTCCAGTGGCTAAAAGAGAAGAAAGCTGGAGAAGGACTTTAGACAAGGACTTGGAGTGACAGGGCAAGGGGAAATGGCTTCCCACTGCCAGACAACAGGGCTGGATGGGATACTGGGAAAAAATTGTTCCATCTGAGGGTGGCGAGGCCCTGGCACGGGTTGCCCAGAGAAGCTGTGATTGTCCCATCCCTGGAGTTGTTCAAGAAACTGGATGGGGCTTTGAGCAACCTGATCTAGTGGAAAATGTCCCTGCCCAATGCAGGAGGGTGGAACAAGCTGAGCTTGAAGGTTCATTCCAACCCAAACCATTCCATGGTTCTGTGATTCTTTTCTATATTGATTATCCCTGGACAGAGGAGCCAAGCTCCTGCAGCCAGTGCTGCCCATTCATCTGAAGGCTGAATCTTTTCCAAGAGCAAATTTCCCATAGGAGAGCCAGCAGCTCATGAGGCAGTGAGGAAGAGGATGCTTTCAGAGGAGCACAGTTCAGGTGTCTCCCGTGTGCCAACAGCCCAGGGTACAAGGCCAGGGTAGCAGGGCAGGTCACCCACTGGCAGTATGCCAGCCCCAGCCACTTGGGATTAGAAATAACAAATATTTATTATTATTTTCAAACCATGTGATGGAGAGGATGGGCGAGTGCAGACCCTCTTCGAGGGCTAACTCAAGAGGTGCCTGGTGTCACACCATCATCCTCAGGGCAGGGCCTCAGGGCAGAGGATGCTCAGGCCCAGGCTGAAGGTCGTTTTGTCTGTCCCCACCATGTCTAGGGTAGCTGCAGTGCCTCTGGGGACCCTGGTGAATACAACCTGCGTTCCCGCACGGTCGTCTGTGGCACGTGTGGTCAGCCGGCCGACAAGGCAGGCACCCAGAATGCTGGCATCAGCACCATGTCCTCGGGCTCCTCCACCTCCAGCGTGACTGTCACCCGCAGCTACCGCAGCATGGGCGACTCCGGCATCGGCCTCGGGGACAGCCTGGTGACCAGGAACTACCTCCTGGGGAGCTCCAGCCCCCGCAGGCAGGTCAGTGCCATTCCCAGACCCCAAGTCTGGGCTGCCCAGCTGCTCTTAGGTCTCTACCCTGTCCTGTCACTGTCCTTTCTCAACAGGGCAGCACTGTAGGGGTCTCATCCCCTCCCTCCTGTCCCTGCTTTTGCTCTTCCACTCTGGGCTTGCACAAGCCTCTTTGTAAGGGATCGGGGATTCGGAAAGGAATTGGAAAGGGATGTGGGCCATAGCAGCTCCCCACCCCATCCCAGCCCATCCCAGCCCACAGTCAGCCCTCTTGTCACCCCTTGCTCCATCCTCCACAGCACTCATTCCACCACTGCTAAGTGTTTTTTATGCTGGTAACATAAATATTTCAGCACTTGGATATATATTTTATATCTATATAATATTAGACTAATATATAATACAGTCTATATTAATACTGTCTGTCAANTTCAGCCAAAGACAGCAAGGAATTGTGTTTACGAAGCAGCCATGCAGGAGGAGATCATAGTTGAAATGCTCTTTAGATTGTACCTTTTTTGCCAAAGCTTTTTACATAGGACTGGGGGAAGCGCAGCCATCCCCACCGGATCTGCATGCCACTGGGGCTGTTGTCCAGCCTCAAGTGGAGCACAGTGCCTTTACAACCCTTTTACTTGGAATCTGAAGCCAAAATTCCCTTTTTCTTCTTCTTTTTTTTTGAATTGTGCTTCCCGGTGGTGCTGGCGTGGGGGCTCCTGGCAGCTTGCAGGCAATGTCCATGTCTCCCCATGGCCATTGGCCCCTCCCCAGCCCCCTGCCCGCCTGCACTCCCGGCACTCCATGTACTGTATTCCCCATATTCCCCATCCCAGGCACCTCGTGCCTTTTGGGTTCCCTTTGTTCTTTTTAAGCAGCCGAGTTGTGCCTTAGCCTAGGTGGGGGCCAGGCTGGGAACCCCGCTGGACCCCGCATGGCATGGAGTGGAGATGGAGTAGGGGAAGTGAAAACCNTTGCACCCCAAGAGCCAGGGCAGAGGAGAGCCCGGGGCAGTCCAGCCACCGTGGGCATCCAGAGGATCCCACTGGACACTTCACAGCCAGAGCAAACACACAGTGACACTGAGCTCTTCTTAACCCTCTTCTGTTTCTTTCTCCCTCCCAGGCTCAGGCTGTGCAGAACTGCAGCATCATGTAACTCCGTGGCGCATTCCTGTGGTTCCTGCCCATCTCCAGCTAGGTTTTTTTTCCCAAAGCGAAAGNTTACATAGGACTGGGGGAAGCGCAGCCATCCCCACCGGATCTGCATGCCACTGGGGCTGTTGTCCAGCCTCAAGTGGAGCACAGTGCCTTTACAACCCTTTTACTTGGAATCTGAAGCCAAAATTCCCTTTTTCTTCTTCTTTTTTTTTGAATTGTGCTTCCCGGTGGTGCTGGCGTGGGGGCTCCTGGCAGCTTGCAGGCAATGTCCATGTCTCCCCATGGCCATTGCCCCCTCCCCAGCCCCCTGCCCGCCTGCACTCCCGGCACTCCATGTACTGTATTCCCCATATTCCCCATCCCAGGCACCTCGTGCCTTTTGGGTTCCCTTTGTTCTTTTTAAGCAGCCGAGTTGTGCCTTAGCCTAGGTGGGGGCCAGGCTGGGAACCCCGCTGGACCCCGCATGGCATGGAGTGGAGATGGAGTAGGGGAAGTGAAAACCCACCGGAGCCGCATCCTGGGACCAGATGGATTTGGCTGCTGGGGTGATGGACCTTGTTTCTGCAGGCTCGGCTCCAGGAGGACCCCCCAGGTCCCCCTCTTTGGGGGCCACTGCATCTAGTGGGGTTCACTCCAGGTTTTCTCAGATGGGGTGAGTCGGGCTCGTCTCCAGTGGTCAGAGCTCAGGAACCGTTTCAGGGATGAGGTGAAGGATGCTCAGTCCAGGCAGGGCTGGTTTGCCAGGAGGGTCCCAAAGAAGGTGTTTTGTTTTAGCAAGGGGGATTTGGGGATCTGGCAGGAGCAGTTCCCCTCTCTGCAAGGGTCCATCCAGCTGTTGACAGATATCCTGGCTTCTTGCCTCGATTGGGGAATGCCTGCAGCCCCCCCCAACCTTGAGTGCAGTGGAGGGCAGAATCAGGTCCCAGGACAAGTCCCCTGCCCTGGCGGGATCTGGCGAGGTCGCATATGTATCTGTGCTTGCAAAGCTTCTGTATTACTGCCTATATCTCCTTCCAGAATCAAAATACAGCCAAACCCTTCCCACGCCGTGTGCTGTCATCATTGCTGTCTGGGGGGTGATCTGGGGATGCTGCACAGGGGCTCAGCAGGCACTGTGGATGGGGGCGGGGGGAAGCAGGGTGGCCCCCCACACCCTGACTCACCCAAGGGTGTGGTGCTGAGATCTGGGGCAGCTGGGCCAGGAGCCCAGGCAAAGGACTGGCGGGGAGAGGATGGAATTTGGGGTGAGGGCTCAGAGCTTCCCTCCCTTGGGGTTTTGGGGACCAGACATTCCCCAGGATGGGATGGTGTGGGGGGTGCAGAATCTGAGTGAACCCCTGACTGAAGGTTTGCTCCTACCATAGGGATGACCCCCACATTCTGCCAAAGGGATTCCCTTTGCCCCCCGGGCCGTGCCAGGCACCGGAGCGAGGTGGGAGGCGATGCTGGGGAGAAGGAGAGCTGTAAAGCTGACGCATAATCGGCTTTACCAGGCAGAGCACTTGGGAGCCGCGATGTGAGGGGACGCGGGCGGGCAGCCGGGGCACAGGCACAGCCAGGTAGGTGCCCGGGGTGCCCATCGTGGGGGTAACCCCTGCCCCAGCGCTCGGACACCCGGGTCCCCCCGAGCCATGCGAGGCCGCACCACCCTGGGTTTGGGTGCAGCAGGGCTGAGGCTCACAAGGGTAGGGAGTGCCAGAGGGTCTCTGGGGCATTACTGCCACCTCCCAGCTTCAGGACGGCTTGTGGGGACTCAGTGAGATGCCATGATCCTCCCAGAGGAGGGGTACAGGAAGGTCTCAGAGACAGGTGCTCACAGGTTGGCAGGGGACATGCTGGCCCCCTGCCAGTGCCCCGTTTGCCCCCCGTCTCTGCCAGCTCAGGGGTACCCATGCCACAATGCTGCAGCTCGTCCCCTACATGGGGATCTAGCTCAACTCTGAGCCTGACAGTGCCAGACCCCAAAAGTCATGAGGTTGTGCCCAAAATAGCACGTTCTGGAATGGCGGAGAGAAGCCCTGGGGAGAAGCTGGGACCTCGTGCTGCAGCCTGGCCATGCTGTCGGGAAGAGACAGGCCAGGAGACATAGGAACTACCATGGGGAACTGCCATGGGGAAATGCAACAGGGAAGTAATGCCCTGGGTCGTCCCCACGCGCCCCACAGAACCCTGGTGTCCCAACACCCCCAGGCTGGATCACACTGAGGAAGGACTGAGCTGGAGACCTGTGGGGTCCCTGCACTGGCACTCGGGGACACTGCAGAGCCTCACAGAGATGATACACACACTGTGGGGACCTTACAGAGCCCCACGGGGACCACACATACCCTCAGGGACCTTGCACGGGCTTTTGGGGAGCATGTACAGCTCACAGATACCTCACACACACACCTATGGGGACTTCACGAGAGCCTGTGGCAGAGCTCCAGCCCCATTCCAGCAAAAGCACTTAGTCAAGGTTGGGTTTCTATTGTTCCTCCTGCTATTGTTCCGTCCCTTGGCCCTTGCAGCTGAGCCCTGCTGCAGGTTCCCCCAGAGTCTGGTAGGAGACAGATGGGACCCCAGAGTCTGGTAGGAGACAGATGGGACCCCAGAGCAGGGACCATGGCCTGGCCTTGCTCTCTTGTGCACTGAGTGTCAGAGTCTCTGCAGAGGTGCCCTGGAATGTGTAGCTGGGTGGGAGCCCTTGGTTTTGTGTAGATGCTTAGGACCACCAGGTTTTTTTGGGGAAAGGCTATCACAGGAAGCCTTGGAGCAATCACTGGGATGGAGTAGAGCTGGGACTGACCCTGGTGTCTGGCAGCTACCAGGGTTTACCAGCTGGAGCATGGCCAAGCAGATGCTGGAGGCCCTGCCAGCCCCTGCTGGCCCCTCCAGGCCCCTGCGTACCCAGGGGGATTAAGGTCAGGCTGCCCTGCTAATCCCAAGGGGGAGTTAAAATGTGATCTTGTGCCTGCTGCCACCCCCTGAGGCTGCACCCCAAGGTGCTGCATGTCGTGGGACCCCTGTGGGGCATCCTGGGGGGACCAGGGAGAGCTTGGGGACTGTGGCTCAACCTTGAGGTGGGAGAGGTCCCTACAGCAGGCTCCAGATAAGCCTCCAGCGCTGGCAGGCACGAGGCACAAGCTCCTTACAGCTCCCTGGGAAAGGCTGTAACACCACGGGAACCAGGGAGCCACTGGTGGGACACTTGGCTCTGCTCCGCAGCCCTGGCAGGGCAGGCACGCCCAGCAATGGGCCTGTTCCAGGCTTGCTGCTTTTGGGGGTGCTGATACTGCACCCCAGCTTAAGCAGAGACTGGCCCCTCTCCAGTACCTCATGTGCCGTCGTGCAGTGTGGGCTGGGGGCAAAGTCATTTGCACGGTCGTGCAGGGAAGGCAGCTGAGGAGGAGGAAAGAAGTGGTGGCTGGGGATTCTGTTTTGGGGCTCAGGCCGTCCCACTCTCACATTTCTGGGAAGGAGAAGGGAGCAAGTTCCAAAGAAGAAGTGCAGTTGGCCAGCACCAGCCGGGCCAGGCTTCCTGGCAAAGGAAGTTCCAAGGGGGAAGTGCCATCACCCAAAATTTGTGGGTGCTGTAGAGGGACATGCACATGCGACCTGGTGCCACTGCTGTGCCCCAACCCCCCTCCTGGGGCACCCCAAAGCCAGGCAGTGTGGGAAGCCGGAGCCAGCAGCTCTCATCTGGGATGGGTGAGTGGGAACTGTGGGCTGAGACAGGGGTGGGCATGCAAGGATGGGGGATGGATATGGGAGTGCAGGCAAGGGGTGCAGAGGTGGGGGTACAGGGATGGGGTGTGGATCTGGAGGAGTTGAGATGGGGGTGCAGGGACTTGTTGCCAACAGCAGAGAGCAAAACTGGGGTGAAGGCCCCCAGTGTAGTTATGGGGGCACAAGAATGTGTCATGAGAGGGGTTGGACAGGACACGTGTGCGGGCAGAGGGGTGTCCCTGCACCTTGTG
>VXBX01002801.1:380751-418818 GCA_013400415.1 Scytalopus superciliaris
CCGGGCCCCCGGCACTGCCCCTGCCCTGCCGTGGGCCCCGAGCCTGAGCCCGGCACCCCCCGCCCCGCTCTTGCAGCTACCAGAAGTTTGCCAGCTGCTACCGCTGTTTCTACAAGCTGCAGCCGCAGCTGACCAGGAGCATCTACGACCAGTTCCTGTCGCAGCTGCAATCCTCCATCACGGTGAGGGGCCCGGGGGGGCCGCAAACCCCCCGGGGAGAACCGATGGTTTGAAAGGGAGCAAATCCGGTTCTTGAATGGCCAAAGCGAAAAGCTGAGGCTGCTCCGCAAACTGCTCCGTGATCCCCGGAAAGAGCCGTGAAATCGCTCGGGTTGGAAAAGACCCCCCAAGACCACCGAGCCCTCCTGCTCGCCCAGCACTGCCGAGCGGGGCCGCCACCCCTGTCCCCGAGTGCCGCATCCATACCTCTGTTAAATCCCTCCGGGGATGGAGATTCAGTCCCTGGCGATTCCCAGGATTGAGCTTTCAACCTGGCAAAGCTGGAGGGCCTTTGGGCCAAGGGTGGGAGTGCCGGGACAAGGGGGATGGATTCACACTGCCAGAAGGCGGGGTTAGGTGGGATATTGGGAAGGAATCCTTCCCTGTGAGGGTGGGCAGGCCCTGGCACAGGTTGGGCAGAGAAGCTGTGGCTGCCCCAGCCCTGGGAGTGTCCAAGGCCAGGCTGGAGGGGCTTGGAGCAACCTGGGATAGTGGGAGGTGTCCCTGCCCATGGCAGGGGGTGGGAATAAGAAGAAATTTCAGGTCCCTTTCAAACCAAACCATCCCACGATTCCATTACCAGCAGGGGCTCACAAGTGGTGCCTGTGTCTGTTCCATCCCTCTCGTGCCCTTCCTTTCCAGGAGGAGATCCAGGAGGTAAAAAGTGAGGGGAATCTGGAGGGGCTCTTTAACTCACTGGACAAGATTGTGGAGGAGGCAAAGGCCCGGGAGGAGCCGGCATGGTACGGATGGGCGGGAGCGGGCGGGAGCCGCGGCCCCACAGGGGCAGCAGGGAGACATTTGGGTGCTGCAGGGGAGGGTCTGAAACCTGCTGGGTCTTCAGTATTTATCTGGCAGCAATGCCACTGGTTCTGAAGCACAGAAAAATCGGTTCAGCCTGTTCTGTGGGTCAGGGATCCACCCTGGTGCTCTTCCTCAGTGCAAGGAGGTCAGTGCGACTGAGACCAGGGGGAAGACCCAATCCTGACCAGACTGAGGGGTGCTTTGGGCACAGCTCCTGTCTGACAGCAGAGCCCTCTCGGGGCCCCTGGCTCGGGGCTGGGGCTTTGAACCAGAAACATCAGGACTTTGTGCTTCCCTTGGGGAGGGGGCTCACATCCTGCCTGCTCCAGGCCTCTGCTCTGGGGAAGGGCTCCCCATTCCCTCCAAGGGGCTCCCACTGAGGTGCCCCCCGGGCTGTCCGTGGCTCCCGGTGCTGTGGGAGCCGTGGGGCTGTGCCAGGCCGGGGGGGGAGGGTCCCTGCTGGGCACGGGGGGTGCCCCCCAGCAGCTGCAGGCCCCGCTGTGTCCCCAGGCGCCCCAGCGGGATCCCGGAGCAGGATGTGCGCAGTGCCCTGGTGCCCTACCTGCTGAAGCACCGCTCCTACCTGCGCCAGGTGCTCAGGGAGCAGCAGGAGGAGAACAGGAAGGTGGCTGAGTCTGTGCTGGCGGGGAGGGACAGGATTGTGGAGCTGCAGCAGCTGATCCGGGCTCACAAAGAAGCGTGGCAGGTAAAAACAGATAAAGCCAAGCAGGACTTCTCCTCGTGGTGCCAGCCTGAGGGAGACTTGATGGGGCCTGACTGTTTAGTGACATTAAAACTCTCCACTTCTCCAAGGCCTCTCCAGCAGCCAAGTTCTGCTGGAACTGAAGGCCTGGGCATTTTCTCTGGATGTCTCAGGCACTTTTCCCCATTCACTGGGTGGGATGTGGGGTGTTCCAGTGGAAGATGAGGGGGTTGTGTTCTGCACATGCAGGGGGACAGCAGTGTGTGTGGGGCTTTGGGCCCTGAGCATGGCAGGGTGGGGAGAAGCATCCTGCTGAGGTCTGTGTGTTGTTTTCCTTCCAGGATATTAGTAAAGAGCAGCGAGAACTCATCATGGCACCCCAGGAGCTGCAGTGAGGCCGAGGGGCAGCTCATCCTCCCAAAACACACCAGTGGGATGGAGCTCACACAGCCACTCAACCTCAGAACTGCCCCACAGGGTCACTGCAGTGGGGCTGCACCAGCTACTGGACTGGCATGGTTTGATCAGATTTGGTGAAGAAACTAAAAACAACACATTGGCATCTTTGGAAATAAATGGCAGTTCACTGTTCCCCACTCTGCTCAACAGGGAGGAGAGCCCCAAATTGTGTCTGCACTCACCTGGTCCCTCAGTGCTGTGACAGGCCTGATTCCAGCTACTAAAGCCAGATTTTCGGCCTTGTAGGTGTTTTAGCTCTGTGTTAGACAACAATCAGTGCCTTGTGGCCCGAGCTGGGCTGTGCCCAGGCCTGAGGAGCCCAGGGGCAGGAGCACATACAGCCCAGGGGGGTTACAGCTGCCCCAGCCCGGTGGGCAGTGCTCGGCCATAGCTGCTGCTCTTGCCCGTGTTTGCAGGTTCATTCAGTCTCTGTGGGCTCAAACCACCCGTGCCCATCAGGGATGTGACAGCAGCTGCTCCACCCAGTTCCTCGTTGCTGTTTGCTTTGTTTCTCCAGTTATTTTTCAGCCCTGCTCCCCTCCCAGCAGCACGAGGGACCTGGGGATGTGCTGTTGGCATGCAGAGGTCAGAAGGGCCCTGCTTGACTTCCTGGGCTTGTGGCACAGGGGCTTAATATTTCCCTGTGGAACCTCCTGGAACCAGATGGATTTTACTTACCCCGAGTTGTCTGTTAATGCTTCATTGGAACTTTGCTGGCTGGGAATGTGAAGGCTCCCAGGATCTGCCTGGTGGAGCCCCACGAGGGATAAATGTCTTTCAGCATGACGGAGAGGTCATTCCTTAGAGCTGGGCAGGGAGCAAGGAGACCCCCCCCGTGCCTGATGAGGACTGAGGGGGGAGCCTTGTCCAACAGCCACCGAGGACAGCAGGTTTCCTGGTCACCCCAGGGAGAGGCTGTGCCGTGTGACAAAGGGGGGCAGCAATGGCCACTCGCACCACACCCCAGCCTGTTTGCAATTAGAGCCCACGGCAGAGCAGCTGCTGCAGTTTTCCCTCTGCCTCCCCTCGCTGGAATCTCAATAAACTGGGGCTGTTGCTCCTGGCTTGGCTCCCACCACACGCTTGGCCCACATACTCTGTACTTTATGGGTTTGTCTGACAAAGGCTCTGGGATCAGCATTTCCCTCCTCCTCCACCCCAAAGCCTCCGGTTCCGCTTTCCAAGACAGGGCTGGGATTTATAGGATCTGAAAGTGGTCAGGATGCCAAAGAGGAATGTCACCCAGCAGTCCCAGGGGCTCCCACTGCCCACAGCCCTTCTGGAGCTCAAGAGCAAACTGGGGGTGGATGAGCACCCAGGCACTGCTGGAGAAAGGATGGATGGATAGGAGTTCAGCTCGGGCTGTCCCACTCCCCTGCACAGGGCCAGAACCATTTTGTTCCAGAAAAGTCCCATTTGGGGGTTTTTAGAGATGCTGGGCCTCTTTCTCAATTCCTGCTTTTGGGAGCAGCTGCTGCCCTGGCCATGCAGCATCTGCATCTGGGATTGGCATGGGGGGCTTTGTGGAGACCAAGGCACCTCCCTGCTCTCCCTCTTTCTGGGACACAGCACAGCACTGGCACAAGAGGAACACATGCTGGTCCCCCAAAAAAGGGCCAACAAGTCCCTGTTTTCCCTTCATGGGGAGGGAAAACCCCACAGGTTTTGGCATGAAACTCTTCCAGTGTGGCAGCAGCCTGCTGGGATCCAGCAGTGGAAATGGACAGGGACAGGGCAGTGGGTGACTGGGGAGTGCAGCAAGGAACCTTCCACTGCCCCATTGCCTCTCCCAGGGGGAACTGGGTCCTGCCAGGCCAACAGGGCTGGGCCCAGCAGCAAATCCCCTTTGGCCCCAGGCCACGATTCCCTCCCTTTGTGGGCTCTGGCTGGGCACAGGGGGACCAAGTTCATCCCAAACCACAATTGCTGTCTGGGCCGGCAGCTCCGGCCACGGCGGATGTGCTGGAAATAACCCTGGTGGGGCCACGGCCCCCCCTCTCTGGGGCTGCAGCGCCCTATAAAGCTGCCCAGGGAGCTGGGGCTGTACCCAGCCCAGTGCCCACAGAGGGAGGCACCATGAAGCCCCTCGTGCTGCTGACCCTGCTGGCCCTGCTAGCGCTCGGCCTCTGCCGCAGAGGTACGGGGGGTGTCCAGGCATGATGGGGTGGGGTGGGCTGTGCCCCGGGAAGGGCTTCGGAGGGAGCAGAGGGACTGGGAGAGATTTGTGGAGCCGTGGGGCAGAGGGGGCAGAGGGCTGGAGCAGGGAGATGGGGAGCAGGGTGCCCTTTGATGGGTTGGTGATCTCAGTGAGGGTTCTGAGCTGCCAAAGGAGCGAGGTGAGGGCAAGAACCCGCACGGGACCTTCCTGAGCCCACCCACTGCTCCTTGTCACCCCCAGGGGCTGATGGCTCCCCCAGCACCGACGGCTCGCCCAGGTCTGAAGGTGAGTGACCACGCTTGCCCCCGCTGCCCCAGGGACGGGGGGACACAACCCCCCTGACCCACCGTGCTGTCCCCTCAGCTTTCATCTCCAGACGTGCCAGTGCCGAGCTGGTCCAGAGACAGAAGCGGAATTATGGCTATGACAGGTAGCTCATGGTCCTGGGCCAGGGTTCTCAGCCCCGGGGGCGCTGAGGGGGTCCCTGCTGGCTCGACCCTCCCCAGGAGCCTCCAGCCCCCACAGGACCCCCCAGCACCACCCTGAGCCCCCCGTGTGTCCCCAGCAGTGTCCAAGCAGCCCCGCCGGACCCGCTGGAGGCCAAGCGTGAGGTGTGTGAGCTCAACCCCGACTGTGATGAGCTGGCTGACCAGGTCGGGCTGCAGGAGGCCTATCGGCGCTACTACGGCTTCGTGTAGCCCCCCGGCTGCCCCCCAGGGCAGGGGCTGAGCCCCGAGCACCCCATCAGCCCCTGCTTTACACCCTTCTGTTAGCCCTGGAAAGAAATAAATGCAGATTGTGGAGCCAGTTCCCAGGACAGGGGGGTGGGTGGGAGGCTGCAGAGAACATGCCCCGTGTCACCCCACGCCACATGGCTGAGGACCTCTGTCCTCCCTCCCTGTCCTGTCCCAGGCTCTGAGGTGAGTGGTGCCACCACCCCTGGATCCTGTCCCTGATGATGAGGAGCCCAGTGCTGCACCATTAGTCCAGTTTATTTCATAGCTGCTTCACCCAAGCATGGGGTTATCAGGGGGCCATGGGTGGGTGCTGGCAGCAGTCAGGGGGATCTGCAGGAAAGAGCCAGACCCTGCCTCATCCCCCTCCCCACCACAACCCCCCTGCCCACAGAGCCTCCCAGCCCTGGGGCTGTCCCAGGCAGATACAGCCTTAGGACCAGGCCACCATGGCAGGAATGAGCCCGCCCCAGATGCCATGCAGCTCCCCCCGAGCCCCAGCCCAGCAAAGCAGAGGCTGATGAAGAACACCCAGTGGGCCAGCTGGGGAAACTGAGGCAACAGGGAAAACAGCTCGGCAGTACAAGGGCTGTCCTGAGCCCCTCACCCACACCCCCAGCCCCAAACTCACACGGTAGTTTAGCAGGAGGAAAAACCAGTATTACCCAAGTGGCTGGAGCAGGAACTGTAGCGACCCTGGAGAGGAGCACTGGTGAGATGGGGGGTGATGCCATGTGGGTGTCTCGTTCTCCAGCTGCCCTGTGGAGCCCCCTCCTTGCCACCACCTGGCACGGGGGGTCTCTGTCCCTCCCTGGCAGCTCCTGCTCGTGAGCACAAGGGGCAGGCAGGGGGTCTCTGAGGCCTCTCAAGGGCAGCTTTGTGGCGGACACACCGCCTGCCCCGCCATGGCCACGCTTTGGCTGAGATCCCCCCGAGCCCCGCCTGGACTCAGGACCCCTCCCTGTGGGGGTCGGGGGTGGATGCGGGAGCCTCCATCGCTGGAAGGGCCATTGGAAAGCGGCTCTGGGCATTAATGCCCAGACCTTAAATGGCACCAAAGTGGGAGAGCCAGGGCAGGCGACGGAGCTGAGTGCAGGTCCATGCAGGGACCCTCATAAACACCCACCGGTTCACAGCACGGGGTCTGACCAGAGGAGACCTGGGATGGGAGAAGTGGAAAAAGCAGAAGTCTGGGGAAGCAGAACTGACCTGGCAGCAGCAGAGCTGGCAGCAGCTCTGGCTCAGTGCATGGGGCAAATGCCAGCAGAGGCTCCGCACCACAGCTGGATTGGAGCCGCCGCTCTGGGGGCAGAGGGCTCAGCAGAGAGCAGGATCAATGCTTTCCAATTCCCCATCCTTGGGGATTTATTGACCCCCTGGAGGGCTCGTGCTGGGTGCTGGGCACAGTATGAGCAGCTTGAATTCACTGTGTGCCTGTCCCGAAGAGCCAGAGGCATCGGCTGGTCCAAGACAGGTCTCTGCTGCTCCAGCAGCCTCGGCCAAGGGGAAGCTGCGTGTCCCCAGCAGTGTTGGCGCAGGAGGCCAGGGAGAGGGTCTGGGGTCTCCACACCAGGATGCAGACCCTAGTGCTGAACAGCCCCTCTGAAATAACCCGCCTAAGCACAGCAAACCCAGGCAGGGAGGTGTTCAGGGCAGGGGAATGACACATCTATGCCAAGAGAAGTGGGAAGTGGAGGCACAGAGAGGGAAGGGAATGGGTTGTGAGTGGAGCTGGAGAGATGGCAGCTCCTGGGAGTCCCTGAGGACTTGGCTCCCCAGTGAGCAGGCCCAGGAGTCCCAGCCCCTAACCAATGTTTTCCTGTCTCAATTTCACCTTCAGTCCATTCCCACGCAAGGGGCATGGGACAAACTCCCACCCATGGTACCCCTGCAGCAACATGCTGCCTGCACAGACAGAGATTTAGGGTTTGTTATGGGGCCAACAGCACATCCACAGGCTGTGCAGTGCCAGGAATGCCAGTGGCCTCTTAGTACAGCCCTCCCAAGCTGGAAGAGGTGTTCCCAGCCCTGCTGGAGGGGACAGAGCCAGCAGTGACAGTCCCTTTGTGCCAGGGTGGTGTTGGGACACAGGGCACGTCTCACCCACAGCCCATTCCCCCACTGGGGACTGAAGCCAGATTTGCCTTTTCACAACCCCCCTCTCTGACCTTCCCACTGCTGGCAACCTCCAAAGAACCAGAGAGGAAGAGGGAATTAAGCTGGTGCCCAGCTCAGTGCTTCCCACCAGCAGAGCAAACCAGGGAGCTCTGGTCAGAATGAATACAGGGAAGGGAACACCAATTCCTTTTCTTTTCCCCCTACAAAACATCCCCCTGCTTCCCTCATCACCAGCATGTGGTGGGAACCTCACAGAGCCCGATGTCTGGCACATGGCCCCAGCCCACCCTCTGCCTGGCACCTCAAATGGACACTGAAAAGTCACCTATTTAAAAAATTTACACTTCCACCCTCCCCTGTTAAAACTGAGCTGCGAAGGTGCCCAACGAGCCACAGCAGATACTTTTGCTGGGGTCAGAGGTGCTCCTGTGGCACCAGCACATGGAGTCCTGGCAACAGGACGAACTATCCCAAACTGTAGAGGCAGCAATAGAAATCCCATCCCCACCAGAAGGATAAGGAAGGATCCACCTGCATTTTTTTTCCCTGAGAAGCAGACAGTATGCTCAGGGAAGCACAGATGGAAAACACAGCTGGCTCGGGGCTGCACAGGAAAGGCAGGATGGTCTGGGAAGGACCACAGGGCACGAGGTACAAACATCTGGTATTTTATTAAGCCAGTCAATGTGTTCGGACCACCGTCACATGCCGAGAGCCCCAGCCCCTCCTCGCCCAGCTGGGCCCCGCGCCCCCCTTGTCCCCAGAGAGAGCGATCCCCCCCGGCTCCGCAGGCCCGCGTGCCACAGGAGGGTTGAGGAGAGGTGATTGTCCCTTGCCTCGAACCAACAGACCCCTCACTGCCAGTGGCAGGGCCAGCAACACGGCCCCTGTGCCAGCCCCCCTTGTGCCCACCCCGGCTGGCTGGGCCAGCGCTGCTGCGCGCCAAGAAGGAAAAGAATCCTAAACTGAAGATGCAAGAGAAAACCCGAGCCGAGCACGGATGGGAGCAGAGGGATGAGCTGCTCGAAACAGCCCATGAAACTACAGAGCAGAAGCCCAACAAGCACCAGTGAGCGTGTCCACTGCGGTGTGGGGACAGCCCAGTCTCAGCCACCGCAGAGCTGTGTCCTCCCAGCATGGGGTCACCCCAAAAACCCCCGACAGCTCGACTGGGTAGTAATGAAATGAAAACCAAACCCAAGAAACACACAAAACTACATGAAAACCCTTGGTTTTGGCCCACAAGATGTTTTTTTCATTTGCCCTCCTTCCCAGCACAGCGGGTGCTAAGGAACTGGCTTGGAACTGGTCTGGGCAAGCCTGGAGTCAGTGCAGGAGCAATACTGCAGCATGAGCCATGGCCAGGGCCTGCAGTCTCCATCCTGCCCAATGCCCTCTTGGAGAAGCAGCTCACAGCTCCAGCTCAGGCTGGGATGCACAGGCTTGGGGGGTGTCTCAGGGAGACAGACCCCCACCAAATGCACAGGAGCTGCCACAGGATTCACGAAGCCTCCCACAGACCATTCCGTTTGCTTTGCATCAGTGACCACCACTGCAGGGCAGGGACACAGCTGCCACCTCAGGGCTCTGCTGGGGTGTGGATGATGCACCAAATCCCAAGACGGGCAAACAGGCACAGGCCCTTGGACAGAGCAGATCTGTTCCATTTATCCCCAGGGAGGACATTCCAGCTCATCCTGAGCACTGGGATGGAGGCTAAGACGTGCCTTTCTTTACCACACTCCAAAAAGTGACACACTGAGCCCCCCACAGAAGGCCACATGTGCCAGAGGACATCACATGCCATCTTTCCTGAGGCTGCTTTACAAATACACTACTGCTCCTGAGCTCTGAGTCTCCCACTTTTCCAGCTCCATGTATCTGTGAGTGTGGACATGCATCCAAAAAACACTCCTCAACCACAGCCACGTGCTCTAGAGAGGAACAGGACCCCTCAGGTACTGTTTTAAAAGGTCATGATCCCTCCACAAGCAACCCAGAGTGTACAGGTGTGCAAAACCTCAGGGAACATTAAACCAACCCCTCAGGGAACCCTGGCATTTACTAAGGGATAGTTGTGAGCAGCCCCTGCTTTCGCTACGTGGCCCCACACGGGCTCACACCAGCTCCACAAACTCTGGTTACAGAACTTGAGTTTATTTACTTTTGTTCTTAAACTCTGTCCTGTGCCCAAATGAGGCCTCAGTGACCCAGAACACCGTGCCAGCCCCGGCCTCCCCTGCTGCCCTGACCCCACAGCACTTGGCTCCCCACTCCCACCCTGCACAGCCCCAGGAGCTGCACCAACTGAGACACTTGCCATCAGTGCAACAGGGATTCCCTCTGGGCTGCTGCTCTGCCTGCAGTGCTCTTCTCTCCCCTCAAGATCCAGCTGGGACCAGGGTAATTACCAGCCTGGAGCAAAGCTGAGCACAGCCCCTAGCTCCTCACTGCTTTGACTGCAGCCCAGTGATGCTTCTCTTCACCAACCCCAAGCATGACAGGAGGGTGACACTGAGGGCTCACAGGACAAACAGTTGGGCTCAGCCCCAGCTGACTCCCAGGTGGCTCTGCTGTGCTCAGCAGTTGGAATTGAGGGGGTTTCCTCAGCAGCAGGAAAAAGCAGAGCCCACCAGCTCTCTGTGCCCCTGAGCCAGGCCCCTGCCAGACAAGAAGGGTTTCACCACAAGAGCAGCATTCTGCGTATCAGCTGAGGGGCAGAGGGAGGTGCTTCTGCTTTCCACCATGTCCCACAAGGTGATTCCCTTCTATTTTCCCATCCCATCAAACAGAAATAATGAGCTACACAAACAAATGGCTTCAAATAAAACCACTGGAGGGAAGAGTGACTGTGAGTTTCACAGCTCATCTCAGATCTCCAAGAACGTCCAAGGTGAGCCAGAGTCTCTGATGTGCTGTCCTGTGTATGTCCTTTCCTTGGCTTGGCCAAGCAAAGCACTTTGCTTCAGGAAAAGCTGCAAAAGGGAAAATCCTTTAGGGAAACCCCTGTCCCATCCCTATACCTGCCTGTCAGCCTCCAGGGATGGATCTGGCTGTACTGCCGAGCTTAGTGTTTCCCTCTGCTGTGTTGCAAAGGTGCTGGAACTGAAAAAGAAACGAATCCTCTGCAACTTGTGCTGGTATTTTTAGTTTTTACCTGAAAACGAGGAACATCCCACCCTTGCAGTACAATGCACCATGCTTGGAGCACCCACAGACTGGAGCACATGACTTGGCTTCCCATGTTATGCCCCGGCTGTAGCAGCTTCTGGCTGGGTCATGTGAGAACACACAGACAGGTAGACTCCAGTGGTTTGTACTTGCATAGCTGCTGCTGGTTCATGTGGATGGAGACGTCTGTTCCATGGGCACACAGAGGCAGAGGGAGCATGGAGAGGCCACCCAGCCCCTCTCCCACTGCCCTGCGAGGAACCCGCGGCTTAATGTCCGAGCGTTGGCAAGTGACAATGTGTCAGACACAGGTGGTGTGAGATGCTCTTGGGATGGAGGTCTCCAAGATCGCTCACGGGTCATCTGGGGAACCAACTCTTCCAGCATCTGTCCAGGTAGAATCATCCCTCCCGTTTGGGATGCGAAAAGCACAGAATGGTCCATGAGCTTGGCCTTGCTGGGCAGTGGCAGTCACGGTGCTGCCTGGACCAGCCCTGAGGGACACAAGGACAGGGGACACAAATGCTCCAGCTCTGCCACCCTCTCTAGCATGGCATAGCAGCAGTGGTGTGTTGAACAACCAGCAGAAGATAAAATGGCTTTGAGATCCTCCTTCCTCCTCCACACCCCATTGCAAGATTTAGGGGAAAAAAGTGGGAAAAAAGAAAAGACAAAAAAGAGGCATGGGGTCCTTTGGAGATGTCTGCTCCATGCCAGGGTTGCTGTGCTCAAGCCAAGTGGTTGAGCCTTATCTGTGTTTAAATCCCGCCTGGCTCTTCTCTCTCTTCCAGCCACTCTGCTGGATTCCTCCTTTTCTCCAAGGTCTAATGCTGGAAGCAAAGTGGGAGAGACTGGGGATGGAGGTACAGAGTCCACAGCCCTGGAGCAGCACAGCTGAGCTCATGTTGCTCATGACGTGTGTGGCTCATAGGGAGAGTGGGGATTTGCACCATGGGGCTGCTCGCTCCTTGCAGGCCCACATTCCTTTGCACTGTGCCTGCTCCATGAGGGACTGGGAAAGGAAATAAATATGCCTGTTCTAAGACAAAAGAAATTATATTAAGAGCTTTTCCCCCCTTTTAAATAGCATAATTGTTTCCTTTTCTCTCTGACACTGGAAGAGTATCCAGAACCCCAAGGGAAATCCTCTTTTTCCTTTTTTTTTTAATATTATTTATATATATAAAAACTAAGAATTGAAAGGAGAAAAACCTTGAAAAATAATTAATTCAAAGGAGGGAAAAATAAACCCAAAACTATCCACTTTCCTGTCCCCAGATTGCCAAACAAGAGCAAAACACTCTTTGGATCTTCTTTCCCGAGGCGGAGGGCTCTGTTTCTGCCACGCTGGTCTGGTTTTGCTGAAGTCAAGTCCACGCTTTGAACCACTGGCCCGTTTCCACTGGCCAAGCAAGCTTTGGGAGGAAGGAGGGGGATGAAGGACTGCCCATCTCTCGCCCATCTCTGCCGACTGGGAGAAGGGCAGGTCTGCCCCAGCCGTGCCAAGGGGCCTCTCTCAGAGCAGTTGGCGCCGTCAGAGCTGTACAGCCGTCTGGTCGGGATGCAGGTGGAGGGTGTCTGTGTGCGTGCCCACGTAGGATTTTTATTTTTTTTTAATTCATTTGGGTAGGTATTTTTGTTACTGTTGCTGCTGCTGCTTCTTCGTGTCTAAGTGTCGCCCAGGTTGTTGTTTCAGACGCTGCACGTTCCGAGAGGGGGAGAGAAAGGTTCACCAACCCGATGCCTTTCTGACCATCAGCCCATCTCTTTCCACTGCTTGTAGAACTCCAGAACATTTTTTATTTCTATGCTGGCATTGGCGGCTGCCTGGATGGCAGACTGCAAGCAAACACAGACAAAACAGGCTGTTATTCTTTTCCTTTCCTTGTCAAGACAACTGCTGTTCCCAAACCGGGGGACTCTCTGGCAGTCTGGCACAGCTGGAAGGCCCAATCCTTACACTTCTCTTTGCTCTGGCACAAGAGGCCTGCACAGACATGATATTCAATTCTCCCACCTCTTATAGGATACTTTGTACCACAAACCCATGACAAAACATGATACTTTCAAGGAAAAAAAGGAATCTCAACTTATAAGCTAACTTTGGGGAGCCCAGGACAGTTATTAGCTAAGGCAGAAAACATTTAAAAAAACCCCAAAAACCTCTTGCCAATCAATCAATCAATCATGTTTTACCCTTGCTAGGAAGCAGAACAGCTCAGCCAGAAAAGAGCTACCAACCTGCATGGGCACCGAGAACGTGCTTGGGTCCTCCAGCTGGAAGCCTGTGATGATGGTGACCATTCCCGTGGTGTCGTCCTCTCCACTCCCTTGGGACACTGTCAGTTGTTTGCAGCTGTCCAGTATTTTATAGAGATTCCTGTCAGAAAAGAGAAACAGAGGGGAAGGTCAGTGGGAAGACCACATCTGCTCAGGAGGACACGTGGGAAGGATTGCTTTCCTGCTCCCCTCGAGGACTTTTCTGAGACCCTTCTGAGCACAAAGCACTTGGTGTGAGATGTGCAGGTGGATGTCCAGCAAGTTTCATCATTACTCACTGTATTTGGTTTGTGTGGCCAGGTTTTGGTAGTGTGAGGGCTGCAGGGACAGCTTGTGTGAGAAGCTGCCAGAACCTTCCCCCACTTCTGGCAGAACCAATGCTCCAGCACAGACTCACTGCTGGCCAAGGCTGAGCCAATCAGGAATGACAGTAACACCTCCGTGATAACACATTTAAAAAGGAGAAAAAAAGTTGTTGGGCAGATGAAATTGAAATCACAGAACAGCAGAGTGAGAACATGTGAACAACAATGCAGACTCCAAGGTCAGTGTAGAAGGAGGGGCAGGAGCTGGTCCAGGTGCTGGAACAGAGGTTCCCCTGCAGCCTGTCGGCAGTCCATGATGAGGTAACTATGCCCCTGCAGCCCATGGAGGACCATCGAGGTGCAGAGATCCACTTGCAGCCTGGGGAGGAGCCCCCACAGAGCAGGGGGATGCCCAAAGGAGGCTGTGACCCCATGGGAGGCAGGGACCTGCTGACCTGTGGGGAGAGGAGCCCATGCTGGAGCAGTTTTCCAGGTGGGACCTCTGGCCCTGTGGGGGACTCATGCTCAAGCACAGCCTGCGCTTGAAGGAGTGATTCTGTGGAAAAATGATCCACGTTGCAGCAGTTTGTAAAGAACTGTTGCCATGGGATGGACTCACACTGGAGAAGGTGGTGAAGGACTGTCTCCTGTGGGAGGGACCCCATGGGGAGCAGGGGAAGGACTCCTCTCTCTGAGCAGTGGCAGAAACAACAAGTTACCATAACCCCCATTCCCATCTCCTTGTGCCACTGGTGGGGAGAAGGTAGAACTTGGAAGGAGGGAAGGGTGGGGGAAGGTGTTTTTTAAGATTTGTTTTACTTCTCATTCTCCTGCTCTGATTCTATTAGTAATAAATTTAATTAATATCCCCACTTTGAGTCTGTTTTGCCCATGACAGTGATTGGTAAGCCATCTTTCCTGGCCCTTATCTCAACTCATGAATCCTTCATTTTATTTTTTCTTCTCTGTCCAGTCGCAGAGGGGAGTGAGAAAGTGGTTTTAGTGAGTACCTGGCATTCAGCCAGGATCAACTCACTACATTCATGTAGAACAAGCTCTATAATGGGTTTCATTCCTAACACCTCTCCCCAAAGCCAGCTGCCTGCTGGGAACCAGGCTCAGACACCTTCAGATGCTGAAATCTTACCAGGCATCTAAATCTTGTCTCTTCAATTTATGCCTCTCAAAGCTCTTCCCAACATCTTTCTGGCAACGGATGTACCTAAGGAGAGAGCAGAGTCTCTGAGCTCACATGGAGACCATCACACAGACCAAAGTCAGTGCTCCACAGCAGCTCCTCCAGGTGCTGCAGGGTCTTTCACTGGCTTTTACCAACTCAAATAACACCCAAAGGCCCACCCAAGGAATCCCTTGTGAACCCCTCTGGTCATCTCCCTGTGTGCTGCTCACACCACCAACATGTGTCAAAGGCCACCAGCCTCAACATGGGCCTCAAAGACACAGTTTGTCCTCGCAGACGTCAGTGCTTCTGCAGAGCAGCCAGGCACAGTCTGGCTCTTTCAGCACTCCCAGTGCAGTGGTAAAGGGCACTGCTCTGGTTTATACAGCAACAGAGATGCAACTAGCCCATTCCTCAGAAGCAGTTGCACTTCACAGAAGAGTAGCAACAGCACATCTGGAGAACCAGCTGCTGAATTTGCAACACCATCTTCCCGTTCCCAAAGCCTGGCTTTCCCTTGGTCCACTCCTCGCTCTGCCCCAAGAGATGCACAGCCTGCTCCCACCACTGACACCTTCTTCCATCCCAAAGCCCACTCATTCCAAAAGGAAGGGCAAATCACGTCCCTCTCCTGCTCTCACCTGTTTCCCTTTTTAAATTCTGCCTCCAGATACCGGATGCTGTCCCGAGCACCGGCGTTCTCCTTTTTCAGGAAGTCTAAGCCATCGATAACTAACAAAAGAGAAAAGAAATAAAAAGAAATAAAAACATCTTGCTTACAGTTCTACTTCTGCAAACTGATCCAGAGGTGTCAAGTAATCCCCATCCCCCAGAACTCTCTCTGATGCACAGCAGCCATGGCTGTTGCAGGAGAGGCAGAGGGGGAACAGGATCTCTCTCCTCCTAGATGTCCTCCAACACACTGTCAGATTCCAAACAGGCTACACATAAAACAGGCTCCAAAAGCAACGTGGCAATGGTGTTGCACCTGCTCCAAACAAAGCCAAGGAGGAGGGAAAGCCACTGCTCAGGCCCCCAGCACCTGCTCTCAGCACAGAAGGGACAGGGCAGGCAGCCAGAGTTACCTGCCATGGAGTCCCCATACCTGTGCGAGGGATGATGATTATGAACCTCCCGCTGGTGGCCAGCTGCTTGACAAGGGCCAGGTGCTGGCAAAGGGCCTGGGTGTCCGGGACAAGGTAAGGAGACATGGCTGACTGCGCCTTGGGCTGCTGGAGACTCCCCTCCAGCTGAGATACCTCCAGCTGAAAACAGATGCAGAGACACTGGCTTCACATCTACGCTGAAACAAACCACCAAACAGTGCAAGACTTGCCCTGCAAAGCTCCATCAGGCCCTTCCAACTTCCCAGCACACGGAGTGGAGGACTGGATGCCAGAGGGCTGGTGAGAGATGACAGTCCCACTCTGCACTGCCTCAGCATGGCCCCACCTTGAGTACTGTGAGCAGTTTTGGGCACCTCATTACAAAAAGGACCTTGAACTATTAGGAAGTGTCCAGAGGAGAACGACCAGGATGGTGAAAGGCCTTGAGCAACTGAGATTACTCAGCTTGCTCAGCTTGGAGCAGAGAAGGCTGAGGGTGAACCCCCATCACAGCCTACACCTTCTTCATGGGGATCAGCAAAGGGGAGGTGCTGATTTCCTCTTTCCAATGACCAGAAATGGGACACGAGGAAATGGTTCATTCCATTTCCAGTTTAATTGCTGCATCAGGGGAACAGTTCAGGCTGGACATTAGGAAAATGTTCTTCCCTCAGAGGGTGGTTGGATCCCAGAAGGGCCTCCTCAGGGCAGTGGTCATAACATGAAGCCTGAGACAATGCTCTTGGCCATTTCATTTAGTTTTCAGTAGCCCTGTGAGGAGCAGGAAGTTAGACTTCACAGTCCTTATGGGTCCCTTCCAATCTGAGATATTCCACAGTTCAGACTATGCAGAATGGACTTAAATTAACTGCCTTTGTGCAGGACAGGAGCAGGGACTTCACCCTTCCCTTCCCAGTTTCTGGCATTCCAGCCATTACCCTGCTGGTTTTCATGCTGGAATTGGCATCTCCTACCTGCAGTCGAAGCTGAGCCATGTCTCTCATGAGCCTGTTCCGACGAGCTTCCTCTGCAGCCTAGTTGCAAAACCAAACTTCCATATCAGTTAGCAGGAAACACACCAGCTGACATCAGTACATGCTTCCAGAAACAGGGTGAAAAGGGGACACCAAAGTAGGCTTAAGGAGAACTTTCATCTCCCCACAAAGACCTGCGACTGTAGTTACAACCTAATATTAACCTACAGGAAACTGTGCCAAGTACAGAGAATTTGCCCATCTCTGCCAACTCACCATGTGAAACTGAGCCTGGGCCTGGTGCAGCAAGTTGTCCTGGTCTGACTGTGCTATGCTGATGAAGATCCCAAGCTCTGAGTTGAACTGCAGAATGCTGCCTTGCAGGTGGGTAATGAAGTGACCAAAGCTCCGAATGCAGCAGATCCGCACGACAGACTGCAAGGAAGAACAGGCAGTTGGTGGCCAAGGGGCTGCAGCTTGAGCCAGCTCTGACCCACAGCCAACACTTTTGGAAGAGCAGAAACTGCTATTAAACTGCTGATTCTGATGGGTGTTTCTGATCTTTTCTGAAGTCAGAGGCTGCAGGAGGGAGCTGCAGCAAAGCTGACAGCTGGCCAGAATGCTCAGGAGTGCTGTCAGTCTGGGCTTCCTCAACTCCAGAAAGCCTCAGGGAACACCAGCAGCCCTTCCCCAACCCTAAACCTCTGCTCAGGCCCTCAGTGCTGGGAAAAGGAACCACATAAAACAACAATCCAGGTCTGATTTTCTTCAGAGTTTATTCCAACTCACTTCCTCAACTGCTGAGAAAATGGGTCGGTCCTGCTCAAAGTTAAACCTCTTGTGTGCATTTTTCAGAGGGGGGAGATTGCGCAGGGCCACGTCTTCTGGGAGCAGCAGGCTGGCCTTCAGGTCTGGGAGCTCAGCATCACTCAGGATGTCCTTGACTTCATCACACAGGGCCAGCCCTGAAGAGGAGGGACAGGAAGGAGAGCAAAACAATTGATAAGGGGACAAAGGAAAACTGCTTTGAGGCACATGATCTGTAATGGTCACTGGCAAAGATGTTAATGACACGTGTCTTGTGGGCACCTGGTGAAGGAGGAACTAAAACACAATATAAAGAGCAACTCTCCCAAGAGCCTGCTGAGTGATTCCAGGAATTCTCCCGTTTGGAGGGACAGCTTTCCCATTTGTTCCAACAAATGAGCATCCCAGTTTAAACTCTGCTTCTCATGAACCATGGGCATCTTCAGAGTCAGCCCCAAAGAGGCACAAAGGGCACATGACAAGCAGCTGGAGCTCCAAAACTATTTTCCAGGATTGCCATGACAAAATCACAGCCTTACGTCTGCTCCTGGCAGTGAATTTCACTGCTATTGGCCACACATGGACTTGCACACGTAGGTATCAGTGTTTCAGTATGTTGTCAGCCATATATAATATGTTAATAGAGCATTTTTTGTGTGTGATTTTTGGGGCTGTCCTGTCAGGGCCAGGAGTTGGACTTGATAAACCTGGGGGGGGAGTCCCTTCCAACTCAGGATATTCCATGATTTTATGATTCTAAAGCCTATGGGACAGTATTTAACTGGAATGGTGTTTAAACAAAAAAAAAAAAAAACCCAACACAATGCATGGGTTGCTTCCTATTGTGCATACAAAAACTGCTACTGGGAAATACACTATCCTGGAATCTCCCACACACCCTGGGAATCACTGAGGCCTGGTGAAACCTGACATTGCCATTTCCTTCTCTGGTACCTGATTCCTGCAGGTCTGCAGCAGAAGGCAGAAGGTTCAGGAGCACAGACAGCCTGTTCCACAGGCTCTGAGAGCTCTGCAGGAAAAGAACACAAAAGGCCACAGAAAATGTCAGGAGAGATGTACACAACAACCAGGCCACTTGAGCCTTCCAGCATCTCAGAGCCCTCAGAATGTTTTATGAAGAGTAAACCTCACTTCCCTTCTTAAGTACAGATTTGCTTAATTCAGCTGGTGGGGGATGTAACATCACCCTCTGCCTGGGACTGGGGCTGCGGCTGCAACTTCCCCTCCACATCCTAGCCCAGGGGAGCTGCCCAGACACAGCCTTGGAGGGAGCCCTGACACCATCCCCACCTGAGCACACATGATGATGAGGTCCGTGTTTGTCCTCAGCCAGTCCAGGAACACCTTGACAGTGAGCAGCAGCCCTTCGTTGGTCACAATCTCCAGCTTCTCCTGAAGGGATCGCTCATTCCTGCAGGATTTGTTACTTGAAATGCTTTCCTCAGAGTCAGACACATCATCTGGAAAACAAAGGATGGCAGGCATTAAGTCCCCTGAGATGCCAAGCCCTGCTGGTGTCAGAACAGCACTGGTCTGGTAAAGAGTTGTGTTGAACTATTCGATGCCTCCACACAGCCTCAGAAAACCAGTCCCTTGTCCACCATGGTCCCTTGTGCTGTTACCAGAAGGTATCATTCCTGCATTTCCTTCTTCCTTGTGAGAAGAGGACTAAGATCTCCCAGTGAAGGTCTGACAAGTGCCTTAACCCCTGCAGCAAGCAGCCTCCAAGAGATTTGCTGACAGCAGGGCAGCACGTGCCTGCACAAGGAGCAGGTCAGTTCCTGAAGAGAAGAGCCCACCATGGTCATAAGACCAGCATGCTCCCAGCTTTGGGCCAGGCAAGAGAAGGAAATGGCAGGGCTGTCCTATGACCTGGGCCCGAGGAATTTGAAATATTATGTTCTTTGCCATCTTGTAACTCCCTGGAACTGAGGACCTCAAAGCCATTGCCAATGGAATCTCACAAGGAACATGCATGACCTGAGGTCAAGGTGGGAATCATGAACATGTTTTGCTACAGCCCCCTATTTCAAGGCTGCCATTGCTGCCATTGCAGCAATGGGCATTCCATAAACCCTTGGAATCACAAGGGAGAATGTGATTTATTCAGAACCCATCCCTGACAGTACTACACCACAAAACAGCAGCTTGGAAGCAGCACAGCTGAGGAGAGGTCAAAGCTAAAAAGAACAGGGGTTAGAAAACTCATTCCACCTCTCATTTTCTTTATCTGTAAAGGTATCATGGCCACAGTTCCTGAAGCTGCAACATGTGGATAACCCACTGAAGAAAAGGGTTAAACAGACAAAAACCTGTATGTTTCTTCCTTTAGCCCCCATCTCTTTCACGTGGCCACGGAGCAATATTGGGAGCCAGTCAACACTGACATGATCTAATACTGTCCCTTCAAATTCTGGCCCACAAAAAGCCTGAATCCTGCCAGTGTTGCAGACCAGCTGGATTTGGCAGCAGGAGGCAGAGTGTTTCCTAGCTCCAGGAAAGCTGGAAGGAATGACAAACAAGACCGAACAGGCCTATGTGGTTTTATCTGCAATACAAACAACTCCCTTTAGTGCACCAGATCTCCCTTTACAGTTGTTTTAGCCCAGAACATCACTTGGTTCTAAGATGGGTTGTAATGGAGACATGGCAGCTCCACCTGCTGTGCATCTCCAGGGAGTTCAGCCTGGAACACTTGGCAAGGCACTTTCAGGGGGTCACAGAGAGGCCCCTGACACCTCCCATATGCACCCAGGTCACATCTTACCAACAAACTCCTAAGAGAGCTTTGCAGGGTTGAAAAGCTGTCATCTCATGGAGAACTTCCTCCCCTGCATCTGCACTGTCACCAGAAGCATGAGTAAGTGTCTGATTAGAGATTTCACAAGGGAAAAAGGAAGATAATTCCAATCTTTAATACCTGCTGGAATTATCCTCTGGAGCCAACATGGCTTCACTAAAGCAAATCACGCTTGACAAATTTAGTAGCCTTCTACAATGGGGTTACAGCAGAGGGGGATGAGGGAAGAGCAACTGATATCATCTGCCTGGATTTGGACGTGTGGGTTGACAAGCTCAAGGTGACCCAGCCACGTGCACTGGGAGCCCAGAAAGCCAATGCTGTGCCAGGCTCATCCCCCCAGTGAGGGCAGCACGTGATGGGGGGGATTCTGCCCCTCTACTCTGCTCAGGTGAGACCCCCCCTGCAGAGCTGCCTCCAGCCCTGGGGCGCCCAGCACAGCAAGGGCATGGAGCTGCTGGAGCAAGACCAGAGGAGGCCACAGAGATGCTCTGAGGACTGGAGCCCTTCTGCTCCTGGGACAGGCTGGGAGAGCTGGAGTTGTTTAGCCTGCAGAAGAAAAGGCTTCGGCGAGACCTCAGAGCCCCCTCCAGTGCCTAAAGGGGCTCCAAGAGAAATGGAGAGGGACTTTGGACAAGGGCCTGGACGGGACAAGGGGAAATGGCTTTAAGGTGAAGGAGGATAAATTTAGATGAGGTATTAAGAAATTCTTCCTGGTGAGGGTGGTGAGGCCCTGGCACAGGTTGCCCAGAGAAGCTGTGGCTGCCCCATTGCTAGAATTGTTCAAGGCCAGGTTGGATGGGCATGGAGCAGCCTGGGATAGTGGAAGGCGTCCCAGACCAGCGCAGGGGTGTGGGATGAGATGAGTTTTAAAGTCCCTTCCAAACAAATGAGCCTGTGACCCTATAATTATCTGAGCTGCTCAGTGTTTAGGATGTGGAGACAAAGCTCTTCTGCTAACCCTGGCTGGCTGCAGGTGCTGCCTCTGCTCAGTGCTCATATTCCTGGATGTTGGGCAGTAAAAGTAAAGCTTGTCCTTCACAGTTATTCCCAGCCCAAGGCCTGCCCAGTACACAGGCAACCTCTTCCTCCAAACCTGGCCAAAGGGGAGCTTCCACCATGAGAAAAGGGGAATTTAGCAAACACACTGTCACAGTTTGCAGTTTTCTACTCAAAACTGCAACAACAAGGCCCTTACCTTGCTCTGCCAAACTGGGTTTCTCCAGATCTCCATTGACACATGGCTTGCTCTCTATCCCATCCTTCAAGGCAGGTGGCTCACTGTTGGGTTTCAGGAGGATGTTGCTGAATGTGGGGGCCAAGCGAAAGCAGCGCTTGGTCTGGAACAGCTGGGTGGACATGGCCTGCAGATTACTGGCTATGCTTGCATCATTAGTGCTCAGGGAAGCTGGCCCATTGACTGCTGCATCTGCTGCCTCAATTTTAGAGATGTTTGGGCTCTTGGAGTCCCCGAGCCCACTGCCATCCACACAGTTTTTTAAGGCCTCTTTGGGCTCACCTTTGCCTCGGCCACTTCCCTCCTCACCCGGTTCATCCTCCATGTCCTCCAAGTCAGACCGAGATTCTTGGCTGTTCATGTCAGAGTCTGTCTCCACATCAAAAGCAGCTTCCGCTTCTTCATCACTCTTCTCTGAGCCACTCTCTGAGCCATCGCTGCCCTTGATGGAGCCCTGGCTGGAGTCAGAGTCAAAACCCTCGCTCAGGTCGCTCTCATCCACTTTCTGGGGGTGGCGGCGGCGGCGCAGACAGGAGAGCCGCGAGTATTTCTTGCTTTTCTTGCAGTCGTTCTTTCGCTGTTCCTCACTGGGCTGATGATTGGCCAGCTCTGCTTCAGCCTCCTTCTCAACTGAGTTCACAGGCTCCCGTGACTCCTGATCATCTGCATTTACATGGGAGAACATAAGTTGAAGTCACAATGTGTCTGCAGGCTGCTGCTTGCCAGCCCTGAGCCCAAAGTTCAGCCACCACTTCCATCAGTGTCAGAACAAGCAATGGCAACCCCAAAGGAGCTACTCACTTTCTAGAGGCACCTGGGAAGCCATGACTCCTACTGCCCAAGCTGTGCTGCTCCATTACCAGGCAGCCTTAGTGCTGAATGTTGCTAAACCAGCACAAAACACAGGTGAATCCTAACTCTCCTCCCCAGCTTTCTACAGTAGGAGAGACAAGTGACCCACCAAGCAAGGCAGAGGCAACTGCCCTGTAACTGCTCTGAGCTGACCCAACGCCTTTCTTGACCAACATGCTCCCAAGCCCTTCCAGTAATGCTGGGCCACTCTGACAGCTTCAAAAACTGCAGAGGAGCGTTTTCCATTGTTGCTCATTGTTGTTTTTACCAGGAACCTTCTCACCCTGCATTGCAGCTGGACTGTTTGCAGGGGAAATGTTCAGTAGTTTTATTCTCTGCTCAACAGGATCCCCCAGAAAAAAACCCATGTCTACAAAACTCTTGTCCAGGAGGTTAGGAAAGGAAAAGCCTACCCTTTAGCCTCCCGTGGGGAGACCCATCTGCTGCCACCTCTGTTCTCTTACCTGTACCATCACTCTGAAAGGCTGGGACAGGATTTTCCCCTTCTTCTAGTTCTGCCTGAAGGCGAATATTGACGTGATTTATCAGGTGAGAGAAGAGGGCCAGCGTGAAGGCAATGGCTGCACTGTACTGCTTGGAACCTGCAACCAGACAGGGAGGTGGAGGAGGTGAGCACCAGGCCCCAAAATGAACACCAGCTCACACAGTAACTCCAGCCTAACTGCACTACTGGATGTTCATCATGAAATTTCCAAATAAAGCACTCGTTACCTGCCCTCTTGAGGCTGTGAACACTCATAAGGCAGATGATGACCATGCGAAAGATCAGGAGATCAGGAAGGAAGGAGTAGCCACTCTCATACTCTTCTTCATCTTCACTACTTGAGCCCAGGTTAGGAGGAGAGGGCAGGTAGAACAAGCACAGGTTGAAATCCTCCAGCACAGACTGGCAGAGAGATGTCAACTCAGAATCCAGAGAGCTTAACAAGAGTTAAAAATAAACAAGAATTATTACTCAAGGCTCATGCTTCTGGCAATGTCTGCACAGAAGCTGAACCAAAACTGGCAGTTAGGCTGTCCTTTAGCACTAGGCAGGATGAAGCACCAGGGAATATATTGCAGGCAACAAGAGCTATGGGAAGCAAGTGACATTAATCAGATTATGCCTTCCTCTTCAAAGCTGCTTAACTGAAAACAAATGATAACTAGAGATGGGCCACCAAAAACCAGATGACTTTTCCCCTTGGGAGCTCAGCAGGGTTGATAAGATACAAAAGACACTTCAGTGCTAAAGGAAGCAAAACTTCCAGATGTACTGCTCGGTGAAAGTGTTACACTGCACACACAGGGGACTCAGCTTTTCCTTCTCCCATGTCTGTAACTTGCAGTCCTGCAAGAATATTCCAAAATCCTCTGTAACTATTTGCTCCTACAAAGGAAGCAGCCATGGCATAAGTTCAATGGGCTAAGAGAGCCTCCTAGTTACAAAATAAACCTGCCTGCAGAACTTCCAGCAAATTCTTTTCAGGGGGAAATGTCCTTGGGAAATTGAAGTAATTTCCAATTTTGTTATGTGCTAAATACATGTGGGGTGGGTATTAAAGGAGCCTTATAATTCCATCCTGGTGTAAGTTAAGGTTGGAAAGCCAATCCCATACTGGGCTGCATGAGCAAGGGCAGAGCCAGCAGGTTGAGGAAGTGTTCTCCCTCTCTATTTGGCACTCACAAGGTGGCATCTGGAGCACTGCATCCAGTCTTGGGGTCCACAGGACAAAAAACCCCACCAAAGAAAAAGACACTGACAAACTGGACTTAGTCCAGCAGAGGTACACAGAATATGATGTTATAAGAAGAGGCAAAGAGAATCGAGTTTGTTCAGCCAGAAGGACAGAAGGCTCAGGGGGACTATCTTTTGTTTCCAGATGCCAAGCAGGTGATTACAGAGGACTGAGAAAGACTCTCCTCAGTGGTGCACTGCAAAGGGAAGGGAAGTGATGGGTACACACTGCAGAAAAGGAAAACTAAACCAGATGCAATGAGAAAAAAATTCCATGGTGAAGGAGCCAAACACTGGAAAGGGACCAGAAATGTGTGGGATCTCTGTTCTTGGATCTAGACAAAACTCAGCAGGATGAGGCTCTGAGCAATCTCATCTGACTTCACATTGTATCTACCTTCACAGTGAACACTACTTTGGGGGAGGCCTGGACCCCCAGAAGGTCCCTTTGAACTAAACCATTCCAAAATGAGTTTAAGTGCAGCCTGTGTGTAAGCCCTTTAAAACACCTGGTCTATTTCAAGCAGTAAGAGGTTAATTTATAATCACCTGAAAGCCTCCAACAGAGTCAGAGAAAACCCAAGAAAAAAAAACAAAAAACCCAAAAATCACACAGCTGTACAAAGTTTCCAATTTATTCTAACACAACCAGCTTTTGCTGTTTGTTTCTTTGAACAAGGTGTTTGGTTAGGTTTCCAAGTGCAGCGAACAGTCCTGTGATGGCAACTCTATGCTGTCCCATCAGCCCAAATCCAGGGCTTGCCAGGAAAAAGCATCTGATGATTGCACAAGGTAAGCAAACACCAAAGCCACAGTACAGCACAGAGACAGCTGCAAGGCTCAGGAGTTCAACACTTGCTCAGTGCTGGCTCGATTTAGACAGTGACAAAGTATTTAACCCTTCAGTATTTCAGCCTGCCCTGGAAGACAATCTTCCTCATGCTCCCTGCACAGACAGTCTTAGACCTTTTGGCAGAAAACCTCAGGACAGGCACTGTTATCCTACAGGGAACTGTCCCTTTCAATTCCAAGTGCCTGCTACTGTGAGTTATCAAATAGAAGATACAATCTGCCATAACCTTACCTGCTCTTTGGCTGCAAGAGACTCTGCAAGTACATGAAGCTCACCAGCAACCTCTTTATGTCTTTGCCTCTAAAAAGATGGAAGAGAAAACACTGTAAAGCAGGTGCCCCGTCACAGAGATGGGCTGGTCTGACAGAGCTCTGTTAACAGGTAAATCAGATCTTAACTGAAAACTGCATCCTGATGAAACTGGAGGAAAAGAAGACTGTTTATACACTGCAAACTTTTACCAATATGCCCCAAACCTCATAAATGGGCCCTGACTCCAGGGGAGAGTAAGAAAATCTCTGATCTCAAATTCTAAACCTGTCCAGCATTTAGCTTTTCTCCTGAAATTAATACTTGAGACAGCAAGAATGGGATCTAGAGGGGAGCTCCTGAAATTCTGGGAGCAGTCACCATGTCGAACGGCCCATCTACCAGTTCCACTTTCCACAAAGGTACTACTCTCAACCCAGAGAATGACACTGGTGGCACTGCAAACTCTCAGCCTGCATCCCTCTCCTCTTCTTTCCCTTCTTACCGTTTCTTACTTGGAGACAACTTCCTCATTTCACATTTCTTCAGCTGGTGATACATCTTGGCTGCTTTGTCATACAGCCGCTTCAGGTTCCCATAGGCACCTTCGAAGGACACTTCAGACTGGATGCTGAGACACCACAAGAGGACACAGCAAAAGTTACTTTCCTACAAGGCTGCTCATATTTTATGGCTTTAACACACTATGAGTTATTCAGGCATTGAGGCACAAGGACAGCTACCAAGAGCTGCTGCCTGCACATGCTGGGTAACTTGACTCCCGCTGATGGCTACAAACCCAGCTTCAGCTGCTTCACAGCTCCCTCCTGCCCTGCTTACACCCCTTCTCAAATCAGTGCCTTCAGGCCACCTTCAGATAACTGAATTTCACCAACCTCACTCCGCAGGGTGCCTCCCTCAGCACCTCCACCTCCCCTCCCTGGGTGAAGCCCTCCAGGCACAGCCCTGTACAGGTGTTTGTTTGACCAGGGCTTGCTGTTATTACCAGCCCTGCTCAAGAGTGAACTAAACCCATCTCTTTCCCCTCCCCTGTAATTCATCTGCTGAAAACAGTCCCAAGTTCAAAGCAAAAGCAAAGAGGATCTGGCACCTGCAGCAGCTCCCCAGCCCAGGACACCCAGATCCACAGGCACTCACCAGCGTAAGTAGCAGTAGGTCGCTTCCACGTTGTAGTACTTGCTGCCTGCCAATGTCCCCAGCTGGTTGAAGGGCATTCCTGTCAGGAAGGAGAAGGGCAATGGAATTCACTTGGAATTCTCCATTGGCCCTGCTAGAAAGCAGATCCTTTCCCTCTCATTACATTTCCACACAGAAGAAATCCAGGAGACACAAACAGTTGTCAAGCTGCAGTACAAAGGTCTGGACTACTCAACCCTTCTGCCACCCAGGCTTTGTTTTCTGTTTTACAGAGCTTTTAGATATTCCCCACCTTCTGTCAGTTATCTACATAAGAGAGCAGAGCAAACAATGCCTCCTCCTCTGTATTAACAATGTCGCAGCCTTGACTCCATATTTCTCCACACAGACAGCATCTTATCAGCACCTGAGAGCTCACTGGGATGCAGAAATTTTTGTCACTTGTTTGGGATCAGCCTATCAAAACAGCTCAGTGAGAACACTGCAAAGATAGCACTGGAGAGAACATTTGGCTGGAATTGCACACTTTAAGGTAAGACAGGCCCTCCACTCCAGCGCCGATCTGTTCCCAGAAGGAGGCACTTCTGAAGGAGGAAGCAGCATGTGAGATTTTTTTGCAGGGGTAAAAAGTGGGAGGTGACCAATAATGCTCTGCTCCTGGCAATGGAGAGCTGGATCTGCCCTCAGCCAACAGGGAAGTCTGACTCAGAGGTTCTCAGATGAATAAGGTGAGGTCACTGGCCAAGGAGCACCCCAGCTTTAACTCCTCTCTTTGGCTTGCCAACAAGAAAGGTTCTCAAAGGAAGCAAATCTAGCCAGAGGACAAAACCACTCCTCTCTCAGCTGCAGGACATAAACCTGACTGGTGTAGCATCACACTGTCTTTAGGTTGCGGCAACACGATTTTAACAACTAAAAACTCATGGTAAGTCACTCACCAATTTGTGGTGCAACAGAAAGGGCTTGATAGTAAAACCGCTCCGCCAGCAGCTCTGTGTCCACCCCTGCCAGCTCGTTCTGGTAGCGAGCTGAAAGGAAACCACACACCACACATCAGACACTCAAAGGCAGCGCCTGCTCTTCCCTGCTGCAGTGCAGCACAGTCTCCCCACAGGTTAAAAATACCAGAAAACTTGAAATACTAGTCAAGTCAACAAATTCATCAGAGAACTGCTCTTGGCAGACACAGCAATGCACAGGCTTTGCCAGGCCTGTCTGAAGCACTTTGCTTGTACCCGCTCACACTACACGCCACAACCCCTTGCCCCTTCCAGGGAAGAGCCCTCCACACTTGTAGCAGCACGTGAGCAAAATGAAGATGTTCTTCTGCTCCATGTGTTAAGTGCTGATTCATCTATCCTTGAAGTAACTCAGAGTTATGCTTCATTTTCCAGTACCTCAGACTCCATTCTGCTACAGCAGAGTGTGAAATCCAAGTCAAGTCAGCTGACTTAATAAAATATCTGGCTGTGGCTAGACTGGACTTTATTCAGTTTTTTGGTTTTTTGTTTTTATGGACAAACATAGGCATTTTGGAAACCTGAGGTGACAGCACTGGGAAAAGGTGAGGACAATTCTCTCCCACTACTCAGGTAAGTCATTCCTACTACCCCACAAGGCATTTTTTTTGCCATGCCATTTTTAGGTTGATTCATACACAACGATAAGGCCAAAGAGCTTTCACCAGCTCAGAGGCTGCTGCGTGTCAGACACACGTACCAGCACTACACTTCCCAGAGCTGCTTGCCACACAGTCCATGCCTGCTCCCTGCCTTCACTCCCACATGTTCACAGTCAAGAAATCGACACACTTTCCACACAGTTCAGGAGGGCGTGACTGGGGGACAGACATGCCTGCTATAAAAAGGATGACATGCAGCCAGGCACAATGATAAAGAACCTGGGGATTGGCAGTGGCAAAACTCTGGACTGATGCACATTATTGCCTAAATCTGATTTTCTGTCCCACTGGTGCTAATGGCAGTGGCTCTGTAAGGCAAGTCAGAACTGAGCAGCCAACTTGCTTTGAATTTCCCTCACACCGTCCAAACCATGAAACATGAGCAAAGGCTTTCACTCTTACACAGTCACAGCTGGTTATCAGCAGCAAACTCCTCATCTACTTGCCCAAAACCAAAGCTCCTGCAACTCACAGCAGTTCAGCCGTGAGGATTTCAGCTGTGTCTGTGTCAAAGGTGTCAGAAGGAAACATAGTCTGTGCCTAACAGTGATGGCCTTGTAGTCAATGTGCCCCACCTTTTTCCTGTTTTAAAGGCTGCCCTGAGAGGCAGGTCCTTACCCAGATCTCCCAGGTAAACCAGGCATCGGTGACACGCCATCTGCGCCCACTCCATCTCCTTCTCCGATGCAGACACGGGTTTCTTGCAACCTACAAGCAAACATGGAATCACTTATAGCACTGGGTGGAGGCTGCTGGGAAGACAGAGGAGCTGCTCGTGCCTCTGCCTGAGACACCCAAACCACAGGCCCCACAGTCAGGCCCCACAGATGGCTGCTGCCTGTGGCATCTTACAGGGCAGCACCGGGTTACTCTTCTTGTCAAAAAATGTGGAAAATAAACACAGAAAATACTCATAGATACTGCTGCTCACCCGCCCACCTTGGACACCCTGCTGACCAGAGTGTCACCACATCACCAACAGTCACAGAAATAAATTATGTCACCTTGTCTACAGGGCCTGCCACATGGTCCTGGCTCCATCTGCCCTCAGATGAAAGGACAAAGGCCAATTCCTGTCTACAGGATTGTGTGATCATGTCAATGTGTGATCATGTTCAGCACTGAACACAAGCTACTAAGGCTGAGTTCATCAGCATGGCTAATAATGCCTTCGGATGGGAGTGTGCACAAACCTCTGGAAGCCAGAACAAACTCTGTGCACTGGCACTGGACAGCACCACACTCTGGAGACAGACACTCCTCAAGACTGAAGGTGGAAATAAATTCATTGTCTCGAGACCAAGATCCAGATTTACAACTGGCCAACCAAAAGAGAAGTAAACCAAGGAAAACTCAGGACAGAAATCTGTGCTCTGGTGGTGGTCACACCCTGGAATGGGCTTCCTAGAGAGGTAGTCAATGTCCCAGGCCTGTCAGTGTTTAAGAGCCATTTGGACAATGTCCCTGACAATATGCCTTAACTCCTGGTCAGTCCTGAGTTGCTCAGGTAGTTACACTGGACAGTTGTTGTAGATGCCTTCCAACTGAAATAGCCTTGTCTATTCTATACTAAACTTTCAAAGAAAAGGCAATTCAGGCAGTGGAAAGTGTCAAAAGCAAGAGGGGAAAGCTGCAGCCAGCTGATTCGAACTAACTGAAGTCATCAAATATGACTCAGTTCCTGGGAAGGGCACGTCCCACCTCCCCCCAGCCAGCATGGCCACAGTCTGGCCAGAGATCAGGAGGCAAAGGCTGCTGTGCCTGTGCCTCCCCTCCAGAGAGCATTCACTGCCACGAGTGTCACAGACTGAGGCTGGCTTCAGTCTTCCTGCTGCCAAAGACTTTCACCTTCTGGAGGAGAAAGTTCCCTCAAGTAGGAATCCCAAAGAAGATTTTTTAAGACTGATCCAGTCTGCACTCTGCTTTCCCCCTGGCTGAGGTTAAAAGGGTTGAAGTGAAATCTGGAGGATGCAGTGAGGAGCTGTTCCCACTGACCAAGGGGCACTGTGTGAGTGGTGTTATACAGACACACAGCCTTAAATCTGCACCCACATACGCTGTTGGACCTACTCTCCCTTCCTTTTTTTGCTCTGAACCCTCTTGCTCCCATTCACATAACCATCAAGCTGTGCCCACCCCCATCTGTAGTTCATACTGGATCCTTACATATCCATCTTTTCCACACAGGCAGGATTCCATCTCTATTTTCCAGTTATGTGCTCACCTGCCACATCCTTTTAATTAAAGAGCCCAAACACACCGTGAAACCTGAACAAGGGGAGCTTTTCACATGCAATCACCCCCCAGGGCACAAACCCACCTGGAATGTACATTTTGAGGGTTTATTAATTCTGCAGTACTGAGGCACATTCCTCAAAGCAACAATTGCCAGGGATATCTGCCTTTTAAACCAACATTTCAAAGCTGATGGAGGTACCATCATCTCCCAGAACTAAGAGTAGGATCTTGGCCCCTAAAATCTTCTTTTGCCAGAGACACACTGACTTCTCTTAGCCATCCTCCCCCACTGACAGCTTTAAACATATCAGTTAAACCCTTGCTAATACAGTTCACAAAATACACAGAGGTTCCATTTCTCACCTGGACCCATCCAAACAGAAACATGTGCCTTGAGGCCACCCAGCACAACCCAAGGCATATGGGAACAGACCATTACAAGGTAACAGAGAACGTGAATGTACAGGCAGCCTTGAGCTGTTTCAGGACTGTAAACACTCTTAATCTTCCTCCCCTAACAGGTACAGTACCTCATATTTCCCTGCACCTAAGAGCATGCACAGAGGTCACCTGGGCCAGCTGGTGTGAGCTACAGGACCCTCCTGTGCTCTCAGCCCAATATTCAATAGTATTTTCAAAGCCACACAGTGAAGGGAGCACAGACAGAAGAGGCACCAAGAAGAGGAACAGTACCTTAGAGTGAATAGGATGTACTGAAAGAAATGTATTGATTTCAACAACCTATTCCCCTGTTTGTCTGCTTTAATTAGTCTTTTTAAAACACTCTGTACAGCCAGCAGCACTCTTCAATTTTCCATAAAAATCTGCCATCACTTGACACTTAGTAAAGAATTTTCTAACACTGTTTTCTTCCTGTTACAAACCCTTCTTTCTTCCCTAATTTAGTATTACAAGAAAACAAACAAATGCTATGGAAAAGAAAGCAGGAAAGTCTGTTCTAGACAGATAACTTGCTAATCAGGGGGGAAAAAAAATAATCCCTCAAATGCTGAAATAAAGACGGACTAGTGCAAGGGGAAGCCACCTGTCTGGGATTCAGCCTTGCTCACGAGCCCAATACCCTGAGCACAAACCTATGAGAGGGTCTGTCACGTGCGTCCAGTCGATGCAGCACTGCAGCTCCAGCTGGTAGTGGGACTGGATGTAGAGCAGGAGGTGCTGGTAAAATCCTATGCCAGCCACCAAGTGAGTCCGGTACGCACACTCCAGAGTGCTGCGGCTATGGATGTGCTGGGAGAAGGAAAAGGAGCATGTTAATGCAGCCTGGGACACCATTCAGGCTGGGCACACAAGTTGTATTGAGTGTGAAGCGAGACAGTGGGTAGCTCAGCTGTAAGTGGTTTGGCACAGCTCTGTACCTCCTGCTCAACACTGTTGGTCCTAGTGGTATTTACTAAGGGAGAAATACTTGCAACAACAAATAAAATCCAGCTGTCAAACCCATCACAACCTTAAATATACCCAGACCCCCAGGCCAACAGAACTCACAGCATCAGAGAACACTATGAGGACCTTCCAGTGATCAACTCTCATAAAAACAATCAGCACTACTGATGAAGCCTCTTAAGACCATCACTCCACATGGAGAGATGTGTCTTTTGAAGTGGGGGACACCAAAAAAAAAAATCAGCAAATTCTGTTGAAAAGCCCTCTGAAATGGCAGCTCTCTCAGCAGCCTGTTAGCACTTACCTGCCCACTGCTAAAGACACAGGGCAGCTCCATGATAAGAATTTGGGAGTGCCCAGCTTCCCGCCCTGGACTCAGACCTCAACTTCTCCAAGCAGATGAAGCTTTCAACTTGGCCTCATCCACTGAACAGCCAGAGACCTTCTCATGCCAGAGCCACAGATACCTGCCTTTTTGTTTGTTTTAATGAGCTGGATAACTTCATAGTAAACTTTTCTCCAGAGCAATTCTTCTGCTTTTCTTCCATAATCCACTGGGTGCAGGAACATCAGCTTCACGCACAGCTCACGCAGCCTGGGACAGACAGCAGAGCATTCACAGTGAGCTTCTGCAGCCCCAAACACAGCTGCCACTGCAGAAGCATGAAAGAGGAAAACCCGAACCCATTAGGATGGCTAAGCCAGGCCATCTGGTGGTGGTACAGCCTGGGTCACTTCCTCACAAGAGCACCTGGAAAAGCTGTACAGCTAAACCAGTGCCCTGGGCTCAGCAGGCCATCAGTGACTTCCTGAAGTGCAGTAATGACAGGAATTGGTTTGACAGCCTAAAAAATGAGTAAGAATAATACTCCCTGCTGTGCACCCCCTGAACCTGAAAAAAGGTCTCACACGCATGTAAAAAGTTCCTGCCCCACAGTTTTTATTACAAAGAAGGAACTGGTCAACACAAAGACAATTTATTTGTATCAGTAACACCCAGGAAAGCCTCCACCCACAGACAGTGTGGTTAGTTCTGCTCAAATGCAAACCTGAAAACTAGCCTCTGCTTCCAAAGTCTGGAGGGATCCCAGGTCAACAGGCACACTACAAACCCAATACACCATGAGACTGCAGATTCAACAGCTCCACATGTTGCTTCACACGGATTTTCCCCAGACAAACACAAAGCATGAGCATCCTGCCCAACTTACTTGTTCCTCAAGCTGATGTTCTCTGGCTTGAACACATCCTGGTATGCTGCCTTATTGCCAAGGATGAGATCCAGTCGATGCACAGCCTCGACCACTGCCCTGCAGGGGAACACAGAACCAAGAGTGTCAGGACAGTGGGTGAGCTGGGATCACTGGGGGTGTCTGCACAGAAACACACTGTTCAGGTCAGTTCCACTGCCAGCACACCGCCCTGCACCACCACACCACAGTCACCGACTTCCTTTCCACACTCCATTTGAAGAAGGTTGTGGGGAGCAGAAGAAAGCAGAGTTACACACACTCTAAGGTTTTTGTGGCAGAACAACTGTTTAATCACCACTTACAGCTGCCTGTCCAATCAAAAATGTCCATTAGCTCCACAGTTCCAAAGTCAGAAGTGTCTCTGGACACATTAGCAACTTCTGACCTCAGCAATTAAACCCACTATGCCTACAATCAAGATTAATTTAGTGTCTTAAACTCTGTGATTAAAAAATTTTATTGAATTCGAACAACTACTGTTTTGATAGGAAGAGCCAAACCTCCACCAGCTCCTGTTTCCTTACCAACTTGCCTATGAAAGGAGGCAACCCAAATCACTCATTTCCCAAAACTTCCCCATCTTCACTACAGGGTTAAACCCCTTAAAGATCTCTCAGCAACAGGTAACAGAGATATTCAAACACAACATAAAAGAGGAAATTTCTTTTGAGGGTTTTTTTCCCCTGAAAGCCAGGTAAGGGAGAGCAAGTGAACTCCAAGCCTTTGAGTCATGCAAAAATACTTCTGTGAATCACTGCCCAAGACTCTCCTCCTTGGAGGAGGAATCCCACATCACCTATAAAACTCAAGCACTCCAAAGTCTGTAAGCTGTGAACAAATCAGACCACGATTCCGAATGCTGCAGGGAAACAGTCCCAAGGACTTTCAGAAGCATTAGTGCTGACAGAAAGAACCTCATCAACAGCTTATGGACAGCTCGATAAAGCACAATCGACCATCAAACCTTCCAACATGAGAGGTCACCTCCAACCTCTGCCTTTGCTCTGCCTCTATCTGAGGTCACTAAACACACTTCTGAAGTCAACTTTTCCCAGCTGTTGACTCTTTAAGCAGTACGTCCCCCAAGCCATCACCCACAAACTCCACCAGTCCTTGTTCTCCCCCCTCAGCCCATTGTCATTCCCCGTTTGCTCCAACACCTATCCTGCTGCTGAGCCCATCACAGCCTGAGAACTGTTGGAACAAGGAGCCAAAGACAACCACGATGTGCTTGTCAAACACAGAACGAGGCAGGACCAGAGGAAACTCCTGCCAAGCAGAGCAGGGAGGTACTGTGGACAGCCTGCTCCCCCTTCCCAAAATCTCTGTGCCTGCTCAGTGGAAACCCACCCATCACACTCACAGCACCACATGGTGACTGAACCTGCTGCTCATGCACTGATGGCCAGATGGAGCACGGGGCACTCACAAGCCCATGCCCTGGGGAGGCTGAAACCACCACCACTTCCTTGAAAACTACAGATATTACTGCAAAGTAACTGACAGTTTCCTATGCCAGCTCCTTCCCAGAAAGGCCAATCTTCCTTCACAGACCCACCACAACAAATGGAACCTCCCTGAAAAAAAACCGGGACATTCCAGAGCTTGCAGAGAAAATGTCCCATCTCCTACCATGCCACAAGAAGCCCCTCACACAAGGTAACTGGAAACATCATCACAGTAACCACAGAATCTGACAGAAGAAGGAAGCATGAGGAGCAGAAGTGCCTTATGCAATGCCTCAGGAGATCAAAACACCACAGAGTTGAACCAACTTCTTCCTGAACAATCATGAAGAAAAACAAGGAGAGAGTAAGAATCACACACAAAATCCTGCTACATTCTTGACATCCAGACCCTCCTGCTCACTGACTTCTTTCTCATATGGCCCTAAGGGCCTTTTTACAACCTTGGACAGCCCAATACCCTCAAGAGCAAGGAAGTTAATAAAACACATTTTGGTTTACAGGTAACAGGCACTAAGTATGCAGCATCCAGACAAGGTCATGGTGAGGTGGGGACATAAGCCTCCCCAGTTTAGTTTCCCCACAACAGATGGCCATAAAGCACAAGCAATGCACATCTCCTTGCTGCAGCCTGGGATTGCTATCCTGGCTGCAGCTCTCAAAGCCCCTTCCGGAGCACCAGGAGCCAACTGGCTTCCTGTGCAGAAGGGTGACCAGGGGAAAGGGGAACTGCTGGTTCATTTCATTCTCAGAGAGAGCTGTAGGAGAACTACAACCATCAACTTCCAACACAGGCAGTCTCTACTCTTCAAAGCTGCTGTAAAATCACATTCCCTGAGCAGTGAATCTCAGCTGCACCTGTTGGATAGGAGCACACATGTCCATGACATCCATGGTGGGAAATGATTCCAGTCACTACAAGCAGCCAGCACACGGATCCAAGGACCTGGCTGGCCCTCAGCATGGGATGCCCCATGTGCAGTGTCCAAATCCTCATGTGCAAATCAACTGTGTTTGAAGCCTCAACACTGACTCCATCTCCTGCCATTTATTCCACTCGAATTCCTTTGTGGGCACATGGTCCAGGTTCTCTCACAGCCAAACACAAGGCTTCCATTTTTTTATGAAAGGGTCACAAAATCCCATCTAAGAATCCCCTTGAGTTGAACAGTGTCAGAAATGCAGCACAACACTCCTGAAACGGCAGGAATTTCTCAAAGAGCACTTGCCAGACCCCTTTCCCTGTGACCAGCAGACAGCTGTTTACCTGCCAACAGTATCCACGGGCAAGAAATGTGATAGAACCACGAAGGAAAGCCCACCCACATGCACCACGACTCAACGGCCACTCAAATGAGAAGTACAGAAAAGTTTCCTTCCAGGGACAGGCTGAGCAGGGACACTGGAGGGTATTTCACCCTTCCCTCGAGGTGGCCTGGAGGGCATCCCCCATACAACCCTGCTTTCTACAGTCCCAGGCACATGCAGACATTGGGTGCTCCTGTTGTTCTTCCAGGGTTTGTAAAGAAACAGGGAGTTAGTGACAGGAGAGCAGCAAGGTTTACACATCAGGATGTAGTTCCTGAGCCCACAATAAAGCACAGTCTTGTCCACATGGGCCCCGTGGTGCTGCTGCAAGAGGAGGAGGCAGGAGCAAAGCAGACTCTGTGACAGCTGGCAATAACCCACCAGGGTCTGAGGTGCTGAGGAAAGGGGACTCAGTGAGGACAAAAGGCACAGCCTCACTGCAGAAAATGTTAGGAAACAGCAATGCAGGCTCTGTGGATCACGCACTGGTAAAAATGCCCTGAGACCATGGGCTGAACCTTCCTTAGCAGTTAAGAGGCCAAATCCTGTCCCAGGACCCATTTTTCTACCTGCTGGGTTTAAACACTGCTTTCACACAGAACTTCAGAGCCACAGAGAAGGCAAATCAGATGCCAGTCTATTAAAAGAATCAAGTACAGCACATGGTGCCAAGCAGGGTGGAAACAGGCCGATGCCAAGTCCTCTCCAGACACGCAGACACCGATCTGTCCCTCTCCCTCTGTGCCATTAGCAGTCTGGGATGGGGCAGCACAGCAGGCAGAATTATTTGTCCCCTCTCTGTTTCTTTATTTAGTACATCATTAGGAGCCACAGTCTCTGAGGAGTAAGACATTCCTCACGGAAAAGACCTGCAGCCATTTGTCTCTGCTCTGGCATGTGTCAATCACGGCTCACACCACCCAGAACAGGATCCAGATAGGAACAGTAACACCAAGCCCACGAGCTAATGGTTACCCAAAACCCTGTAAAATAAACCTGGTAAACCTATGCTACAACATGCATTGTAAAAGAACACCCAGGATAAGCCAGTTGCCACATTCTAAGGTGAAACTTGGGAACTATCAATCCAGGAAGACCTGGAAAACATCAAAGAGCACTCTCTGAGAGCAATGGACACCCTCATCTCCAAAAGGACACTCCAACGTGCTGCCAAGGACTCTGGGGACCTGAACTCAGCTCTCACAGGCAGACACAACAGTGATCCCCGGGGATCACAGCTCAGAGCTGAGACTGTGACATTCATACCTGTGACTCAAAGAGACCAGAGTTCCCACACAACTCACAGGGCTGTGTGGAGAGCAGGGAGTTCTCACTTCACTCTGAAGCAGAACTGACAGGAGACTGCTGAGGTGGGAACTTGCTCTCAGAGCTCTCAGCTATGGAGAAGGAAATCTGTGGCCACTGCAGGTACTATAAATGCTATGCTAAAGTCACAATGCTTTCTTCCTCCCAGCTAAAGAAGAGTTGTCCCTGTAGGACAGGGGGTTTCTTTTTCTGCTGTAAAAATGCTCTAAAGCAACCACACCACCTCATTCTGCCGTAGAAATTCAAACAGAAACAACCCCTTCCTTGGCTGGATGACAATCCCTCCTCTGGCCACAGGGCATTCCAGTGCCAGCAGCAGGGGGAAGGTGAAGTACCACTTGTCAGGTGAGCTGAGCAGCACCACGAGCACAAAGCAGAACAGGTCTTGAACCACGTGGTTTGAACAAAACACATTCTGTTTTACAGGCAGAAGCAGGAACCCCCCCCATCCATCGTTTCCAGCCATGCCTCACACCCCTCAGGCAGCAGCAGGCACTGCTCCAGCCCAGCCCCCAGCAGAGGTGAGAACCCCACTGAGATCACTGGGGGTGTCCTGAGGTGTTCTGGGCCTCCAGCACACCGAGCCACCGGATTCCACCTCTGCACCTCCAGAGTGCAGGAACATGGAAACAGAAAATTCAGTAACCACCACTCCAAACTGCAGTTACTGCTTGGGGTTCCTGGGCATGGACCCTGCCAGAGGCCCCAGCAGGAGGCAAAGTCCTGCCCTGCCCTGCTGCAGGAGGGCAGCGGGGTCCCACAGAGTGACAGAACAGGGGCCAGTGTCACCGAGACAAAAGGAAACAGACTCTGATGTAAAATCCATGTCCTGTCTTCATCACTTTGCCATTCTTTGGAACCCACTGTTGCTGCTGGCACTCCACCGTGGATCTGCTGTGCTGACAGAGAACTGGAGCCAGAAGAGGACAATTTCTGGGCCACCCTCCCAAAACAAACCATGAGCGGAGCAGAGGCTGACAGCAGGACACCTCATCCCATGGGACACCTTGTCCCACAGGGGGCTGAGCTCGCCAGGGCCAGCAGGATTGCCCCAGTCCTGTCCTCTGCTGCCATTTCCAATGCATGGTGTGGAGACATGGGAGCAGAGTCCCAAGGGTTGTTCTACTGGGAAGATCTGCAGTTGGAGCAGTCCTGCCCTCCAGGCAGCAGCAAAGGGCCCCAGCTCAGGCTCAAGCTCATCACACCCTCTTCTCCAGCACTTCTGACATAATCTCTGCCTACTCCCAAAGCCAGGGACACCCTCTCCAGCCCCCCTTTCCCTGGATGACCCCACATCTCCCCCCTGTCCCACTGTATCCCAACACCTCCTTTCCCCTCAGCTCTGTCTCCTACCCCATCTCCCTGAATCCTGCAGAATTCCTTTATCTGTCCCCCGTGTCCTGGCCCATCTCCCTGCATGTCCCCTTTCCCAACCCCCTTCATAACCCCCCACCTGCCTCCT
>VXBX01002801.1:421199-438721 GCA_013400415.1 Scytalopus superciliaris
AAAGGGGAACAACGTGGGAGCTCTGCTGGGACCTCCTGCACACCGTGGAAGGGCAGCTGGCAGCCCCCCGTGCCCACCTCACATCAATCTCAGCCACAGGAGGCAGCAAATCTGGCCCGTCCTGGCCAGAGCTGGGGTTCCTGGGCACAACCAGGCCAGGTCTCTCCAGGGCTTGGCTGGTGCTGGCACAGGACAGAGCCGTGGAACAGCTGAGCTGGGTCACCAGGCTGTGCCCAGACAGAGCCCCCAGGATGTTCGTCCAGCAGGGGAAGCCATTCCCAGGCTGCCCCATTTTGCAGTCAGACCCCCACCCCCAGAGCTCGCCCAGCCCACCCAGTCAGTGCCTGATCTGCTGCCAGGCCCAGAGCACAGGAACCCCAAGTGCTGCTGTCCCCTCACAGTGCAAGGGCAGGTGGGCACTGGGGGCTCCAGTGGTGCCAGTTTGGCCCCACTTTGTAGCCAGGGCTGTGCACATGACCCCGAATCTCCCATATCTGATGTTTTCCTGTCTGTCTCCTTTCCCAGGATGAAAGTGGAAGGTTGGGGAGCCTCGTCCCCTCTCACCACCACAAGTGCAGCAGAGTGTCCCCAGTCCCCGGCCGCAGCCCCAGCAGTGCAGAACCCGCTGCTCTCATGGCTGCTGCAGACCCTGTCCTGCCCCCCGAGGAGCTGGCTCTGCTGGAGCTCGGGAAAGCGGCCCCAGACAAGGTGCCCCCAGTCCTGGATGAGCACCCAGAGGACCCCGATGCCACCCTGCCATGGGACCGGTGCCAGCACAGTGCCCAGGGCCTGCCGGAGCCTGCGGAGACAAAGAGGCGCTCGAGTCCTGAGGGGGGCCATGAAGACCCCGAGGAAGCTGCTCCCCCCTGCCCCCCGGCTGAGGTTGAAGATGAGGAAGCCCCTGGGCTGCCCATGATGGCGGCCCATGTCTTTGTGCCCATCGACCCACAGTGCATCGAGCAGAACCCCTGCAAGCAGAAGCAGCACCCCACTCCTTGGCCCCAGGAGGAGGGCAGGGGGGGCCGTGTTCCCCCCAGCAACAGACCCAGCAGCCTCCACCACAAACAGGTCTCCCTCCCCGTTGGCCCCTCGCGCTACCGGGACCCCCCGGGCTTTGAGGGGTGCGTGGCCAAGCCCCCGTCTGAGGGGCTGCAGTGCCCGTGCGCCAAGGACTGCGGCACCAACAACCTCAAGGCTGTGGCCTCGGTGGTGGGGGCCCTGCTGCTCTGCCCCTGCCTCATCTACGGGGCCTATGTCTTCCTGCCCTTCGACGCCCCCCTGCTGCCCACCGTCAGTGCCCGCCTGGTGTACACGCTGCGCTGTGCCGCCTTCGCCACCTTCCCCATCGTGCTGGGTGAGCCGTGGGCTCGGGCTGCAAGCCCTTTGCCTTCCTCAGCCCCGGGGCTGTGGGGAGCAGAGCTGGGGACAAGCCCTTTGTGGCTCCACTGCTCCCACCAGATGTTTGTCTGCCCTCCCTCCTGCTCCCCCGACCCCGCTGCAGCTCCTCTGGGTGCCTGCTCAGCCCCTCTCTCTGCCCCCCAGGGATGATCGTCACCGGCATCTCCCGCCTCTGCTCCTCCGCCCTGGAGCCCTTTGGGGAGCTGCAGCAGGAGGTGGAGATCCACCGCACCTACGTCTCCCAGTCCATCCACCTCTTCATCCTCTACTTCTTCAACATGGCCGTGCTGGCCACCTACCTCCCACAGGAGCTGCTCAAGCTCATCCCTCTGCTCACAGGGCTCTTCGCCATCTCCCGGTAAGTGGCTCCCTCACCCCGGGGTGCTGCCTGGCTCTGGCAGCACCAGCAAATACCATCCCTTGGTGCAACTCCCTCCCTGGCCAGCCACAGCCAGGGAGGGTTCTCCATGAGCTGCCTGCTTCCTGCAGCGGCCATGCCTGGGAGACCCTCCCTGGTCAGAGCACCCAACGACACTGGTGGGGCCCCGTGGCGTCGCCCCCACTGAGCTGCACCCTCTGCCCTCTCCAGGTTGATTTTCTGGCTATCCTACGCCATCAGCCGCTCCTTCCGTGCCTTTGGCTTCAGCATGACCTTCCTGCCACTCCTGGCCATGCTGCTCTGGAACCTCTATGGCATATTTGTCCTGGAGCCTGAGGGCCTCCTCTCTGTGGCAGCGCCGAAGCCCGAGGGTCGCTCCAGGGAAACCGGAGCCAAGCTCCGGCACTGGGGGTGAGGGAGGCCCGGGAGATGGGGGGTCTGGACCCTGAGGGCTCAAGCCCTTCTTGCTGCCCTGCCTGGAGACCCCTGATGGCACAGGGGTGCTGGCAGATCCTGCTGGGCCCCTGATCCCCACCCAGACATGGCTGGAACCACAGAGCCAGGCTGCAAACCCCCTGTACCAGGAGACTCCTGCAGGAGGGCAAGCAAGGCCCAGAACAAGACCCAACGAGCCCTGTTTGTTCCATGGGGATGGGGTGGGATTTGCCTCCCTTCCTGCTGGAGCTAACTTTACCCAATAAAGGCCTTTACCAAGCAGCTCTGTGGCTGGTTTGGGGAGGGTGGGTTAAATTGCCCAGGGAATGACTTGAAACTTTGCCCATGGGATGGAATCATCCAGCCTCAAAATGATGTTTCCTAGAGGGGAAAAGGGGAAAAAATTACGTTTCCCCCAGACTGTCCCTCTCTCAGCCCTGCATCCCACTCCTGGGTCCCTGCATGGTCATTCCTGAGGGTCCCTCCTCTTCCTCCTGGTGGAAGTTCAACAGCCAGTTCACAAACCATTTGTTGAGTGAGGAGGGAGGGAGCCCTGCCCAGAGAGGGATGCAGGGAGAAGCTAGGACAGATGACATGGCACCAGGCTTGCCATTGCCCAGGGCTGGAGTTGGCGGATCCATCCAGGATGGGCGCTGAGCCCCCCACCCTGCAGACATGAAAGGACCCCTGGGAGTTGCACATTTGATGGTCTCTGAGTCTCAGGCATAACTCAAAGCAGTTAAAAATCCACCAGATGCCCAGCTCTGCCAGATGTCTGGCTTGTCCCACCTCCTATCCCCCAATGCTGTATCATGGGAGCAGCCCACCTGAGCCAGAGAACTGGAGTCAAGGACCCAAGGGAACAGCATGGAGTGGTGTCAGGGCAGGGTTAGGTTGGATATCAGAAAAAGGTCCTTCCCCCAGAGGGTGGTGGGCACTGAACAGCCTCCCCAGGACAGTGGTTATGGCCCCAAGGCTGCCAGAGCTCCAGGAGTGTTTGGACAAGGCTCTCAGGCACATGATGGGATTGTTGAGGCTGTGCAGGGCCAGATGTTGGACTCAATAATCCCTGTGGGTTCCTTCCAACTCAGGAGATTCCATGATTCCGTGACTCTTCTGAATGTGCCTCCTGTCAAGGACACAGCCAAGGGCACTGACCCCACAGCTCATGGGCAAAACTCCCCCGAGCACCACAGGTGCTATGGGACACAAGTCTGGGGGCAGGGGCTCCCTCAGCTCCTGCTGGGCTCCAGCACTCTCCCATTGCTGCCAATCCCAAGATCTCCAATTTCTGGCCTTTCCGGTTGTTCAGCGTTAATTACAGGGACCAAGGTTTGCCCTTTCACACAATCTATGCCCAGAAAAGCTTCCATCTCCTCTCATTTTTCTCCCTCAAATTGCTCTGCTCCACGACAATGCTTTGTCTTCCCCTCTCAGTTACCTGCTCCCTTCCAGCTTCCAGGGACCCAGCAGCTGGCAGCCAGGAAGGAAAACAGAGGGAAGGAATAGGTTGGATGCATCAACCTCTGACAGTCAGGTGCTGCATGAGGAAGGCACGTTGAGGAGAATTTCAGGTCTCTTTGTAAAAAGCTCTGAGGTTCTCAGGCCCAGGACGGGTGTGGTGTCCATATTTGGGGACTGGGACCAGCCTGGCCTGGCTGCAGCAAACCCTGCAGAGGGGTGAGGTGGCAGGGACAAGCCCAACCTGGGGTTACGTGGCCTCGGTGGCCAACAGGGGTTGAACCTCTGGGTTGCTTTCCACAGTCTGCAGCTTGACGAAGCTTTGCATGGGGCAGCAGGGAAAGAAGAAAGTATGGGAGAGAGTATGAGAGAGCACTAAAGGGGTTTGAGGTTTATTTAGCAGGTTTTTATTATTATTTTTTAAAGGCAGATTCCCTCTGTGGAGGAGCTCCACTGTGGGATTTGAGCCAGCAAATTTGAGAGTAGAATCTTAGAACCTCCTAGGTTGAAAATTACCCACAAGGATCATGGAGTCCAACTCCTGGCCCTGCATGAGACAGCCCAAAAATCCCACCAAGTGCCTGAGAGTGTTGTCCAAACTCCTTGAGCTCTGCCAGGCTTTGGGGGGCCTGTTCCAGTGCCTGACCAGTCCCTGGGGAAAGCACCTTTTCCTAATATCCAGCCTAAACCTCCTGACACATGCATATGTTAATTAGTTCTAAAAAGTTCTGAAGTCCTTATTTGGTCACTAGGGGTCCTCTGGTGGTCCCTGGTGATTGTTTGAAGCTTTAACTGTACTTGAACTTCCCCATTGAGCAGCATATTTACAGCTGGTCACAGAGCCTTTGTTCAGCATCTCTTATCCAAAAACTGGATACTTACATTACCACTAGTTTAACTGAAGCATTCAGAAACTTGCTTGTTCCACAACTACCTCAACAGAAATTTACATTGTAAAGGCCTATAGAAAATTACTAAACAATGGAAAAGCATTGCTCCTATTTTTACACTGTGAAGGTCCTGAACAAACTGGATTGGGCCAGTTTGGCCTGTTCCATAGGGGGTTACAGAGCTCTCAAGGTTCCACTGTCCCACTGACCATCATGCCATTAACTGTTGTTATTTAGGACACAGCCCATCAGGAAGGTCCATATCCATGGTGGCTCTGTAAAGCAGTGAGGGTGATTCAAAGAAATTCACTCAACATCAAAGTTGATCAGTGTTAAGTCACGTTCTTTTTCATTAATTGCTGTAGAAGTGCTGGGGATAATCCTCCATAAGTGCTTCTGATGGAATTACAAAAGCAAACCCCTTACATTTTCAAAGGGCATTACAGATTCATGTTAAATCCCACCTTTCCACACCTCCTCACTATGTAAGTCCTTTGTTTCTGGTTCATAAAAATCCTTTGTATGGTGTATCCTTTTCCTCTTGGATGAATTGCTTCCCAGCCTGGAATGTCGAATGCTGGTTGGTCACTTGTCAGTTTGAATAGACACATCCTATTTAATTGCAAAAACTATGGTGTTTTTTTCCCCCAGTCCTTCTTTAGTTCCAAAAAACCTGTATCCCATATCTAAAGGTTAGAAAATTCTCAGCAGGTTAAGCAAAACTGCAAGGTTCTTATTACATTAGAAGTATACATGGCTTTGGCCTAAACTAATTCTGGATTAGTTCTTTATTAACTATTTTCTATTTAAGGGTTAATCTATTAAAATCTTAAAAATTAAAGCCTTAAAGAAAAGATTTGCCCATGCCAATAAATCCAGGCTTAATTGGGAATGTACACGATTTAGCAGCTTTTTCAACATACAGTATTTGACAGCTCTCTTTCAAGGGAGGGGAGCAAGAAGGAGCATCAGGGTTAAATTCCTCAAGCTCTGTCCACAGCCTCGGCCAGGAATTCAGCACCAGCACCGTTTAGCAGGTGGTGCCTGGGCATCCTGTGGGTGCCTGGGCATCCCATGGGTGCCTGCCCCCATGGCCAGGGTGGGGAGCAGGTTCTGCCCTGCCCCACAGCCCCTCCTCACCGCAGGAGCATCACCGTGCACTGCTGGGTGCCAAGAAAAGGGAGCAGCTGAGGGAGGGAGTGACCCTGGAGGAAGGGACCTGCCTGGGTTTGCGTATCTCCTGCTGCTCTCCTTTACTCTCCTCCTTGCTGTCTTCTCATGACAGCCACGCTGTGCCTGCAGGAGCAGGAGTGGTGCCAGTGTGGGGTGCAGCCAATGCTCTGGCTGCCCACAGTCTCTTCTGGCTGCTGGGCTTGGTCTGGCACTGCCAGAGTGGGGGGATCATCGCCAGGGGGAGCAGGCTGTGCTCCTCAGGCTGTGTTCACCCTGCACACATAAAGGGGATGGGCAACATCTGCGAGAGGGTTGGGGACCTTGTGCCTGCCTGTCCCCAGACAAGGTGAGCACTTTGGGCTAGTAGCTCTTACCTGCATTTTCCACCCAGGGCAGCACAGGTCCCCTTCTCCATGACCCAAAGGAGCAAAGAACATACTATTCACTGTCCCATCCTCCAGAGACCCTCACCATCACCAGTCTATAACCCACAAATGTAGCAGACATCCTTCATCTCCCTTCCCCCATGCAGCAGAAACTCCTGCCTCTGTCCTCCAGGGCAGCACAGGCTCCCATCTTCATCTCTCAGGGGATCAGGGACCCCATTCCATCTCTCCCAGTGCAGCATTGCCCCCTCCCTCCCCTTCATCTGCATGGACTGTGGACACCCCTGCCTTCATCCCCCAGTGCAGCCAAGAGCCCCGCTTGCATCCCCCAGTGCAGTGTGGACTTCTATCCGTGTTTGGCTTCCTGCATTTCTGAGAGCTCTTGGACTGCTCCCAGCTGCAGGAACTGCAAAAGGAACTATCTAGGGGAGATCTTACAGGGAATGTGCACCGGGAGCATGGAAAGCCAACGAGATTCCAGGCTCATCCCCACAATGTGGGCAGCATGTGATGGGGGGGATTCTGCCCCTCTACTCTGCTCAGGTGAGACCCCCCCTGCAGAGCTGCCTCCAGCCCTGGGGCGCCCAGCACAGCAAGGGCATGGAGCTGCTGGAGCAAGACCAGAGGAGGCCACAGAGACACTCCAGGGCTGGAGCCCTTCTGCTCCTGGGACAGGCTGGGAGATCTGGGGTTCTTTAGCCTGCAGAAGAGAAGGCTTCAGGGAGACCTTAAAGCCCCTTCCAGTGCCTGAAGGGGCTCCAGGGGAGCTGGAGAGGGACTTTGGACAAGGGCCTGGAGTGACAGGACAAGGGGGAATGGCTTCCCACTGCCAGTGGTAGGTTGGATTTTGGTAAGAAATTTTTCTTGTGAGGGTGGGCAGGCCCTGGCACAGGCTGGGCAGAGTAGCTGTGGCTGCCCCATCCCTGGGAGTGTTCAAGGCTTGGAGCAACCTGGTCTAGTGGAAGGAGTCCCCGCCCATGGCAAGGGGAATGCAACGGGACGATCTTTAAGGTCCCCCCAACCCAAAGCAGTCTGTGAGTCTATTTCTATGAAATGGGGCATGACCCCAAGCACAGGGCAGTTGCTTTCACATAGGTATGAACAGGAATGTTGCTACATGACCTAGAGGGAAAAAAAATGTGAAGAAAATCACTACACTCTTGCCTCTTACCTGCAGAACAGAAACCCGTTGTGTTTTGTAGTGGTGAGTTATTCTCAGGTCCTGTGAACTGACAGAAATCAGTGAAAAGTGAGTTCCCTTCCAAGGAAAACCTGATGCACTTTCCAAAAACACGGAATTTTGCATTTCTGTGCTGTTTTGTCACACAGAAGGTTTTTTTGGGATTATATGGGAATAGAATTATGTGTGAGGGAGAGACTGAGGTGACACAACAAGGGTTAATTCCCTTCTCACTCTCTCATTTCCTTATTAGTGCTAAAATCTGTAGCACAATTCCCCATGGCACTCCCTTTGGCAGCTGCTCCTTGTTAAGTAAACACACATTCACATCAGATAAATACACTTTGGTGTCATAAACTTCCACAGCCATCACATACTGTTGCTTCACTTCCAGCGTCCCCCTGTCTCCTGGGCAGATGGTGAACCCTGAAATAAAACACGAGGTTGGCTCCCAAGAACCATCAACAGCAACTTGGTAACATGGTTTGCATTAAGAAATTCAACTCTATTATTGGAAGTTTTTAAGGGGGGATTAATAATAGAAGCACTCCTAAATTGGCTTGGAAACCTGAAGTTTGCATTAGGCTTTGTCCCAGAGCAAGGAGAGTGCCAGTGATGCTGATTTCTGTAACAAAGACATCTTCCCACTGCCCCAAACCAGATTTCAGTGGGGAAGGGAGGTCAGGCAGGGGGCAGCAGCCACGATGGTCACTGTGGAATCAGGGACTGAAGCAGAAGTGTTCTCCTTCATCCTCCCAAGTATCCAGTACCCTGAATCCAAACACTCCATGACAAAAAAGGGCAAGGAGCAGAGAAGTGGCGTGAAGGAATTCTGACACATGCTTTCCAAGCTCTGGGGTCCATTTCCTGTTGTTAGTTTACAGTGGAGTTAATTAGTCTGACTTAGAGAGAAGCCTATCAAGTGGAGAAAAGTCAACTTCAGTTTTCAAACCACTGCACTTGAGGAGACATAGCCTGCTTCTGCCTCCAGATTGAGCTGCCCACTGCCAACAGGATGGATGCAGTTACAAAGGAAAAGTATATTCCTGGGGGGAAAAAAAAAAGGGAATGTGAGGGTTTTATAATCAAGCTTTTATTTTACTTACTACCTAAAAATCCAGTTTCTACAACACGGTGCAATTAGGAAGAGCAGACGGGGCTTACACATGAAGATCCTTGTTCTTGTAGAGGAGTTCTCTCATGATTTTCATTTTATTGAAGAAGAATATGGATGTCCTCAGAGCTCAGTTACCCAAGTAACTACTCTGGGAAGTTAAAGCACTCAGAGAAACTCACAACTGGGCTCCAAAATGTCCTGTTTGCCTTTACAGTCTCTTTTACTACAACAGGTTGGTGATGCATGAGAAGGAGGACATGCATGGGGGGGGGGGGGATCAGGTCCAGCTGGAACTCTGTGGAAGGGAACTCTGATGACCATGAGAAACCTGTGCTGTCCCAGCCTGGCACTCACTGGAGGAAGGTGATACCCACAAAGGTGACATGAGTTTCAAGGGCAAGTTCCAATTCTGCAAAAAGCTCATTTTACAAATTAAAGGAATGTGATAATCATCTACCGGAAGGAGAACTCACACAGAGACTAAATGTCATGGACTCTTGCTTGCTGACATAGTAAACCCAAACCTTTTCCATTAAAGATGAAGGCAACAAGAAGTATTTCTTTCTCAGCAGGAAGAGTTAAAACTGTGGAATTAACAGCAGGAGAGCTTACAGTTAAATCCTTCAATGTCCAGAGCTCTCACAGCCAACTCCAAGGGAGAACTGTCCTTAAAGTTCTCAAATTTGGAAGATAATTTCAGTGCTATCATACCAACAATGACATCACAATGGAGTAAATGGCCTGTCAACAAGAGAACAAATAATCCTTAATTCAGCACCTACAAGCTCAGACTGGCTTCAAAACTGGTGAAAATTTAGCACTAATGAAAATAATAAAGAACAAATCAGTGGCTTCTTACCCTACAGAGCCTGGACCATGCACTGTCACAACCTGTACGTTCTCACAGAACCATTAAATTGTTATTTCAGAAAATTCACATTTCAGCACACAGTGTTGATGTATGAAGAATTTGCAATTTTCTGGATACCATGTTCCTCAGCCATCCCAACAAAGCAGCCACCACAGGGTCTGGGGTACAAATAGCACCCCTCTCTACAACTACAGCNGGAGAGGAGAGGAGAGGAGAGGATTTATATTGTCACTAAACCAATCCCTTTTCTAGTGTTTATTCCTGCAATAATCTGCATCAGAGCATCCTCCCAGTGCTGGGGAGAGCTTGCATCAGGTCCCAGAGTGCACAGGCTTCAGCTGATAGTCCCTCTACTCCAGGTTTTGGTGTGGGCATCAGCCAACAGCAAGAGCTCGGGAAACAGTCCCCCTGCTGAGTGTACAACCCCGCATTCCCAAGCCCAGCACAGCCCCTTGGTCCCTTGTGTTTTCCAAACTTTCCCTACCTCAGGAAAATGCAGCTTTCCAGTGCCTAAAGGGGCTCCAAGAGAGCTGAGAGGGAGGCTTTGAACAAGGGCTGGAGTGACAGGACAAGGGGCAATGACTTCTCACTGCCAGAGGGCAGGGTTAGATGGGACATTGGGAAGAAATTCTTCTGTGTGAGGGTGGTGGGACCCTGGCACAGACTGACCAGAGAAGCTGTGGCTGCCCCATCCCTGGAAGTGTTCAAGACCAAGTTGGATGGGGCAGCCTGTGCCAGGGCTGGACAACCCTTTCCATGAAGAGGTTTTCCCTAATATCCAATAAAAACCTCTGATGCAACTTGAGAATATTTCCTCTCCTCCTGACCCTGTTCTCTGGGAGCAGAACCTGACCCCCCAAGCTCCCCCCTCCTGTCAGGAAGTTGCAGAGCCAGAAGGCCCCCCCTGACCCTCCTTTTCTCCAGGCTGAGCCCCCCCAGCTCCCTCAGCCACTCCTGGTGCTCCAGACCCTTCCCCAGTTCTGTTCCCTTCTCTGGACTCATTCCAGCTCCTCAGTGTCTTTCTTGTCATGAAGGGCCCAAAACTGACCTGAGGACTGGAGGTGCCCCAGGGCACAGGGACAGTTGCTGCCCTGAGCCTGTGGCCACAGTATTGCTGGTTTAAGCCAAGTGTCACTGGCCTCTTGCCCACCTGGGCACACACCAGCTCATGTTCAGCTGTTGTCATCCACACCCCCAGATCTTTTTCCAGCCTTCCAGCCACTTTTCCCCAACCTTTGGAGCACTGCAGAGGGTTATGGTGGCCCAAGGACAGGACCTGGCCCTTGGTCTTGTTGAACCTCACACCCTTGGCCTTGGCCCATCGATCTAGCCTGTCCAGATCCCTCTACAGAGCCTTCCTGCCACAAAGCAGATCAGCATTCCCACCCAGCTTGTAATCTCCGAACTGACTGAGGGTCTCATCCCCACAGTACCACTTTTGCACTCCAGCCCTAGGAAGACACTGGCAAGCCCAGCTTTACCCTATGGCTGTCTCATCCCCAAGAGACAGGCACATATCCCAGTCTTCCATGCCCACCCTTATCCCCCACAAGCCCAGACGGAGCAGCTCACACGCAGTAAAGCTCTGCAAGTCAGCAGCAGTGTGGAGGGATCAATTTTTATTTCAAAAGACAGTAACACAATTTTTCAATTTAGTATCAAAACACTGGATAGGGTTTTTGTCTCCAGATTGGCCCCTAAAACTGCTACAACCAAGCAGCATGCTCAAACCACAAGCTACACGCCGCGAGCGTGGCATCGCCACACTCACGCCTCACGACCACGACACGTCAGCAATGCACAGCAAGATGGCTTGTACCCAGTTAAGACTGTAAGAGCAGTCCTGGCCAGGAGGGAAGGCTCGTCTCCCTCCCTCCAGGTAGGCAAAAACACTTCTCCAAGAACACAAGCTGTTGTACTGAAGCTGTTAAGTGTAACCCAGCGATGAGCGGTGAAGCTTGGTGCATCAGCACTTAGTGAAGGCAAAGTCAGCCCCAAGGTAGCAACCGGTTAGAGGGGCCATGGCTGCTCTAAGCCCACCAGGAAGGGAAGTGGCCAACAGTGGGGGGATAGGACACAATCCTTGTGAAGGTTCAATTGTTCAGATGACTGGCTTGGCTTAAAATAAAAAAAAGAAGGTACCTTTCACCCAAGTTGTTCCTCCCCAACAGTTACCTTAAAGCTGAGGAAGTGAACTGCGCTTTTGGCAAACAGCTCTTGGAAAGAAAGTTTTTCCAACAGGCTTCCATCCCTTGCCTGGCTACTCTGACTCACAGGCAGAACCATCACACCCTTTTTCCTGCCCTGCCAAAGCAGGGTGGCCCAGAGCCAATTAACAGAAGGTTAATACCGAATTTGAAAGCCAAGAGCTTTTAAGTGTAGCTCACCAGCCTCACACAATATTTGGAATGTTTACAATGGTTGCTACAAAAAAAGGTAGTTACAAAATGTGTACATCTCAAACATGCTCCCCAAACATTATTGCATTGTTTATTTCCCTTAATGATGCTGTTTGAAGCTCTGCCCAACCTAGTGGCCTTTAACCCTGGGGCAAAGGAGATTTGTGTTTGGTCAAGTTGGCAACAGAAGGTAAACGCTGGTCCCCAGGGTTAGAGGGCAGCAGCAGTTGGGCCAGCACCCGGCATCGTGTGGCGGAGGCGGTGGCAGGGATCTATTACATCTCGTTCAGGTCTAGCAGGGTCTGGTCCAGCATTCTTTGCGTGCAGAGATGCTCCTCTTTGGTGGATTTCAGTTTATCTGGCAGGAAGCAAGAGTTGAGAGTTACAAAGCAGCATCAGACAACCAAAAGTCCTTCGCCAAAGAAAGCTTGTGCCAGCCCTTTCCCCACACGCTGCCGCAGCGATTCTCGGGCCAGGGTATCTGCTGGGTGCAGTTGGAAGCTCTGAGGTTACCTGGCTGGTGTGTAGCCCTTGCCTCTCACACTGCTGGTGCTCCCAGTCAGCACAGTCACGGTGGCCCTTTAGCCATAGCTCTAGGCAGTGTTTGACATGCAGGAGCCTCCGACTGCAGCCAGCTCTTCCCAGGGCTTCCACACCCGCACAGCTGACACACGTGGCCCAGCAAGGCACCCAAGAGCAACACACACTTGGAAATCACCCCCTGGAACTACAGCTGGTTGTGCCCCCCTTCCCCTCAGCACAGGGCAGGGATGCCAAGCCCAGCAGCAGGGACCAGACCGCTGGCCTGAGGGGCAGCAGGGCAGGGGCTGGGGCAGTGACAGGCAGAGAGCAAGGAGCAAGGGAGCTGCACCCTGCCCAAGACTACAGGCAGCGGCGCAGTCGATTCTCACATGTTCCTTAAGCCAGGAGGAGAGCAGATCAGCAGCTAGTGCTCTAGGTAGGCTTTACTCCAAAGGTGAGCCCACCCATATCACTGGAGACATCCACACGCTGGGACACTGGACAGACAGGCTGTTGAAAAACGTCCTTTAGGTACAGGCAGATTCCCAAAGCCACTCCCAACCTCCCTAGGGTCAGAAACTGTGCACAGAGAACAGTCTTCCTCAAGCATGAGCAATGGTAGCATTTAAATACACTCTGCAGGCACCCAGGACACAGCTTGAGGCTGTGCATTTTGGGACTAGCTGCCAAGATGTCCACAAGCCTTCCCAACCCATTCCAGGGCTCTGCAGCTGCCCTGGGGTCAAGCCCAGGGAATGACGCTGCCCCCAAACCTCCGTTAGGACTCCCCTAGACAGGAATATACTACAGGTGTGCAGTATCTCACAGACTACATGGTCAGTCATTTATTGGCAGAAGCCATCATTCCATGCACCAAGAAATCCTACAGTCATTTTGCTAATAGTAAATTAAGTTGTAGCACTTGACAGGCAGCTTCAAGCAGACATAAGCCTAACTTCACCCCACCCCTCATTTGGGGGGTGCAGACATCCTGGTTCCATGGAGGAGCCAGGCAGGACATCCTGGACAAGCAAACAAGACTGCTCAAAAAACAGCCAAGTCTGGGGGTTACTTCACCAAGAATAGAGGTTACCTTCTTATGTTAAAGAAATGCTTAAATAAATTATAGGATGAATTCAAGTGCCCAATTAAAAAGCAACAATTGCATAAAATTAGCATGTCTGCCAGTCTTAATGATCAGATTTCACTGTGGTCCACAGCACTGGTGGTCGCAATAAGGTTGTTTAATGGGATTAGTGGGCCCCTTCTCAGTCACACAGATCATGCAGCGTTAACTTCAGCTCATTAGAGAGCAGGCGGTTTTTCTCAAGCTGGCTGTACAGGCGCTCTGCAGCAGTGATAGGATGAGGGAAACAAGAAGAGAGAAAAAGAGAGAAAGGGAAGGTTAGTAGAGCACCAAGATGAGCACATCAAACAAGCTGTCTCCACAGTGCGTGCCTCCAAGGATGGCCTGGGCTATTCCCAGGTGAAGCCGGAGAGAAGCAAAGGTTTGTCATTCTCTAACTTGTGCTTCAGCTCAGGAAAATCACAGAGGAAACCAAATGTGGGCAGAAGTGGAAGTGCTGCCTAGGGTGTGCCAAGGCAAAAAAAGGAAGAGGAGACACCAGAAGAGGAGCCTGCAGGCTGGGCTGGACCCCAGTATGGACAGAGACCTGGGATGTGCTTTGAGCCTGTGGAGCACACTGCAGAAACAAGTCCTGCCACAGCTGAACCAGAAGCAGCTTCCAGAGGGAGCCACACCCCACTGCAGTGGGAGTGACAGGGTTTGAACAGTGGGACAGGGATACCAGGAGAACTGAGAAGGACAGCATCTCACCCCTGAGGACCCTTCTCTGAGAACACACCTGGTACCACACTTTCAACCCAGACCAGACAGGACTGAAGGCAGCAACTGCTTCCAGTAAAGGACTGAGAAAGTTCTGGAGTACAGGCTCCTCTTTTACATCTGCCCCAGCAGAATTATGTAAGCAGGACACAAGCTGTCACTGTCTTTGCAGCCATGGACTCTCCAGTGCCTGTCCTTACAGCCCCACAGAGGTCCAGCAGCCACACACGTCCTCAAGGCTCATGCCCAGCACAAGGGCTCATAAGCAGCTCCAGGAAAGGGACAACCAGTTTGGTCCCCTCCCAGGACATGTCACCTCTCGGGGCTGGGTGGCCAGTGACCTACCACAACTGGCCACCACAGAGAACCCATTCAGCATCTCTCTCTGCCCATTTGCATGGGCAGGGTCCTCCCAGTCTGACAGCTCCAACTCCTGCATTTAGGGGAATTCTACGCACTGAAAAATCCTTACACAACAGCTTCCAGCTTGGCAGAACTGACCAGCACGAACTGCAGCAACACAGTGTGCTACCTCTGCCCAAGGAGCAAGCCTAGAACACAGCCCTGGGCTTCTCCTCAAATCCTTGTACTACAAGGTCCTGGGAATCTTGGGCACTCTCTGAAGGGGAACTACACCATTCCTCATTGCTTTTAAGCTTGGAGTATTTTGCTCTTGAACACGACCTAGCTGGGTAGGATTTCAGACAGGCAAGTGGTTCAGATGGAGCAGCCAAAGCACATCACCTTCCTCAGGGTTTCAGCCAAGTCCCTCCAGTGTGACACCCACACACCGAGGGGGAAGCTCAACTTCAGCTTCACCCTCAGCTTCTCTCAGCCCTCAGGACCTGCTCCAGCTGCATCTCATTCTGCAGGATGCAGGAGAGGGTGGTAATGCTGATTGATTGTCCCTTCTTTAAAGCCACCAAGGGACCACAGCACAGCCAGAGAAGCCAGTGATTTCTGTCCCACCACGATCTGGAATTTGAGGGTAGTTATGGGTACACCCCATTCTGGCCCAGGCCAGTTGCAGAACATCTACTACAGCTGCTAGGGACTCTGGCTCTGAGCAGGTTGGCTGTGCATCCTGATGCCAGTCCCCAGCTCCAGTGACTTGGGCTGGTCCTGGGTCTTCAGAGCAGCAGAGGATGGGAGTGAACTCTGCTCAGAAGCACCAGTGACTGTCAGTTGGTGTAACAGCTCACAGCTTTCAAGCAAGCATTCCTGCTTGTGGACAGGGACCTGATGATCCACCCACATGAGGGAGCAAACTGGAGTTTCACATGATCCTTCCCTACCTCAGGAACAGCTCCACATGGAATGTGTGCTCAGGTCTGTGGCTGCCACCCTCAGTGTTCCGCCTGCTCCCTTCCCCGCCCAGCCNGTGTGGATTCCATCCAGAGGAGCAGGGAGAGGGCTTGTCACAACCCCGCCTTTGATAACATCAACTGGAACACCACTGTGGGGAGCAGAGCCACCAGCTCCCCACAGCATGAGTCAGGACACAACAGGACCTCCCCATGAGGAGAGAGGTGCTTCCCAAGGGCAGGCTGCCTCATTCCACCCAATAACAGAGGGGGGTGAGATTGGAAGGGACCACAGTGGGTTATCTGGTCCAACCTCCCTGCTCAAGCAGGGTCATNGGAAGTGCTGCCTAGGGTGTGCCAAGGCAAAAAAAGGAAGAGGAGACACCAGAAGAGGAGCCTGCAGGCTGGGCTGGACCCCAGTATGGACAGAGACCTGGGATGTGCTTTGAGCCTGTGGAGCACACTGCAGAAACAAGTCCTGCCACAGCTGAACCAGAAGCAGCTTCCAGAGGGAGCCACACCCCACTGCAGTGGGAGTGACAGGGTTTGAACAGTGGGACAGGGATACCAGGAGAACTGAGAAGGACAGCATCTCACCCCTGAGGACCCTTCTCTGAGAACACACCTGGTACCACACTTTCAACCCAGACCAGACAGGACTGAAGGCAGCAACTGCTTCCAGTAAAGGACTGAGAAAGTTCTGGAGTACAGGCTCCTCTTTTACATCTGCCCCAGCAGAATTATGTAAGCAGGACACAAGCTGTCACTGTCTTTGCAGCCATGGACTCTCCAGTGCCTGTCCTTACAGCCCCACAGAGGTCCAGCAGCCACACACGTCCTCAAGGCTCATGCCCAGCACAAGGGCTCATAAGCAGCTCCAGGAAAGGGACAACCAGTTTGGTCCCCTCCCAGGACATGTCACCTCTCGGGGCTGGGTGGCCAGTGACCTACCACAACTGGCCACCACAGAGAACCCATTCAGCATCTCTCTCTGCCCATTTGCATGGGCAGGGTCCTCCCAGTCTGACAGCTCCAACTCCTGCATTTAGGGGAATTCTACGCAGTGAAAAATCCTTACACAACAGCTTCCAGCTTGGCAGAACTGACCAGCACGAACTGCAGCAACACAGTGTGCTACCTCTGCCCAAGGAGCAAGCCTAGAACACAGCCCTGGGCTTCTCCTCAAATCCTTGTACTACAAGGTCCTGGGAATCTTGGGCACTCTCTGAAGGGGAACTACACCATTCCTCATTGCTTTTAAGCTTGGAGTATTTTGCTCTTGAACACGACCTAGCTGGGTAGGATTTCAGACAGGCAAGTGGTTCAGATGGAGCAGCCAAAGCACATCACCTTCCTCAGGGTTTCAGCCAAGTCCCTCCAGTGTGACACCCACACACCGAGGGGGAAGCTCAACTTCAGCTTCACCCTCAGCTTCTCTCAGCCCTCAGGACCTGCTCCAGCTGCATCTCATTCTGCAGGATGCAGGAGAGGGTGGTAATGCTGATTGATTGTCCCTTCTTTAAAGCCACCAAGGGACCACAGCACAGCCAGAGAAGCCAGTGATTTCTGTCCCACCACGATCTGGAATTTGAGGGTAGTTATGGGTACACCCCATTCTGGCCCAGGCCAGTTGCAGAACATCTACTACAGCTGCTAGGGACTCTGGCTCTGAGCAGGTTGGCTGTGCATCCTGATGCCAGTCCCCAGCTCCAGTGACTTGGGCTGGTCCTGGGTCTTCAGAGCAGCAGAGGATGGGAGTGAACTCTGCTCAGAAGCACCAGTGACTGTCAGTTGGTGTAACAGCTCACAGCTTTCAAGCAAGCATTCCTGCTTGTGGACAGGGACCTGATGATCCACCCACATGAGGGAGCAAACTGGAGTTTCACATGATCCTTCCCTACCTCAGGAACAGCTCCACATGGAATGTGTGCTCAGGTCTGTGGCTGCCACCCTCAGTGTTCCGCCTGCTCCCTTCCCCGCCCAGCCCCAGGGCAGCCTCCCCAGCCACCCAGAGAGCCCCAGGGCCTGGCCCCCTTGGTCAGCTAACCTGCATTTGCAGTACTCCCAAGTCACAGCCCAGTTTACAGTAACCAGCCTGCACAAGCCCAGCAATCCAGTCAGACCAGATGCCTCCAAAACCTCCCAGGGTAGAGGATGCAAC
>VXBX01002801.1:438764-449006 GCA_013400415.1 Scytalopus superciliaris
GTGTGGATTCCATCCAGAGGAGCAGGGAGAGGGCTTGTCACAACCCCGCCTTTGATAACATCAACTGGAACACCACTGTGGGGAGCAGAGCCACCAGCTCCCCACAGCATGAGTCAGGACACAACAGGACCTCCCCATGAGGAGAGAGGTGCTTCCCAAGGGCAGGCTGCCTCATTCCACCCAATAACAGAGGGGGGTGAGATTGGAAGGGACCACAGTGGGTTATCTGGTCCAACCTCCCTGCTCAAGCAGGGTCATCCATGGCACAGGATTGCATCCAGACGGTTCTGGAGTATCTCCAGTGAGGGAGACACCACACCCACTCTGCACAGCCTGTGCCACTGCTCGGTCACTCACACAAGAAAGTTCTTCCTCATGTTCAGGTGGAACTTCCTGGGCATCAGTTCCCGCCCACTGCTTCTTATCCTATTGCTGGGCACCACCGAGCAAAACCTTGTCCATCATCTGACACCCTCCCTGCAGACACTGACAGACGTGGATGAGGTCCTTGTTGTCTCAACAGCTGACACTGGAAGCCCCTATACTGACAGAAGCCCTGCCCCTCCCACAGGATACAGACCCCCAACTCCAGCTGCAGTTGGGTTACTGAGGAGTTCTGGGTTCTTGCTTTGTGCTTACGGGGCACAGTTACTGCCCCACATCCCAGAAGAATCAGACCACACTTTGAAATTCGTTAGAGGAATGCTCCCTCCTTCCCCACCCAGACCCAGCACCAAAGACAGAGTGAGAACAGGTTGGGGCAGGTGAGCATGCCTGGACTATCCTGCTACTGCTGCGGAGAACAGAGGGGCACAAACCTGAGGAAGCCACGGGAGGTGTCCCATGTCATCAGAACTCTGCTCACGAAGGGCTCTTCGGGCACTGTGGCAGATGAACCGATCCAGAAAGGAAAAAGTATTTGAGCAGCCACCACGAGGCAGCACACACTGTTAGGACAGGCTGACCAGTGTTTATCATACCAGACCAAGTAGCAGCAGCACAGCAGTGACGCAGGCCAGGTGCTCACAGCCCACTGCCAGTGGCAGTGCCCAGTGGAAAGCCCCGTGCCACACTCCCAGAAGGATCCTGCTGCCCTCAGCCCCTGCATGGGGAGGGGAGGGCTCTGCAAAACATGGATTCCCTGGCTCAGATGCTCACAGCCCTGCCACGGTGCCTCGTCATTCCTCAAAGCAAGGGGCCACACATCCCTCCTCATGGTACAGGCAGCACTTCCACCCAACCAGTCCTGCCCCACGGGAGACCAGCCAGAGCTCACGCAGTATTTATTGGCTTCCACACCCTGGCCTAGCAATTATCAGGTGTGTGACCTTCCACTGCAAGCCAGTGCTTGGCAACCGGTGCTGGTGAACACTCCAGAGCAGGCACAAATGAGGAGTGTCTTCAGGCAGGCACAGCTCCAGGGCCTCCTACTGCAACCCCCAGCCACCCATCTGACCCCACAGGCCCCGTCTGCAGAGCTGCCATCACATCTAGGAGGCAGCAGCACATGTCAAGGAATACTCCAGCATGCTAGTGAGGTCTGTGTTCCACTGAGGGTGACACTAGTTTGAAGGCAATGCTGAAACAGTCACTCTAAAACAGCAAGTGGTCACTAGAAACCCACTTCTCAAAAGCACCAGCCATTCCATTCCATTTATACAAGAACTGTTTTCCTTAAAAAAGGTGACATCATGCTCAAGCAAGAGGCAAGAGAAATACAAAAGGAGCTTTATGGCTCCACACAAGATATGCAGATGAGAACAACATCCTCCCAGATCCCCCGACACAGAAAGGGCAGCCCCTCAGAGCAGGCTGTGTCTGGCACATCAGGTCACACAGAGGGAGCTTTGTTTGGGAGCAAGAACAGCAGGACTGGGGGGCTGCTGCTGCTGTCAAGCTTCAGTGTCTTTACAGCACCCTTTCCCAGGGATGCCCTGTGCACAGTAACTGGAAAAAGGTACTGGAATTCAAAGTGAGATGATGAGAGCGTGAATGCAGAGTGCAGATGCAGATCGAGCCACCAAGCAGAGACACAAATCCAAAGTGGAGTTTGAAATCGCAAGACTTATCTGTGTGAGACAGAAGGAGACACTAATTTTAAGAGAAGCTTCAGTGTTTGTGCACAGCAAACTCTGCTGAGGGAGCTTTGGGACACTCATGTTAAGGCTCTTCTCTGAGGGGTGAGGACCTGGCCTCTCCTGGGTTAGTGCAAGGACCACGCGGAGCAGCTGTTAGAGCACCCACTGCAGGTCTGAACACAAAGCTGAGGAGCAAAGTTGCAGAAACACACGAGTTCAGCTACTTCCACAGATCAGTTCATGATCCAGCCCATCTCAAGCCTGTTGCGGCAATTCCTAAGGAATCCACTTGAGCACTATCCACAGCCTCTTGGAGGAGGAATCCCGAGACCATGGCCCAGTGGCTCCAGCAGACAACAAAGCCGCATTACCTTAGGAAGCCTGTCCCAGTAGGACTGGGAACTGCACTCCAGGAGTTCAAGTCAGAACCCTTTGAGGCCAGCACAGCACTTGGTTACACATGCAGACCCCGAGGACCTAGAGTTAGAGGATGGCATGCTGGGGTGCCGTGGGCAGATCTGTAGAAGTAACCTGGACGGCACAGCGCCGACGATTCTCCAACTACGGAAACCACAGCAAACCAAGCAAGCACTGGCGGCCCAGCCTGCTGAAGCAAGAGGCAACGCCAGCCAGCTCATATTTACATGGAAGTCATGTCATTCAGGGCGTGGTCCAGTTCCTCACTAATTGCTTTGTACTTCAGTTTCTGGGCATAGAGCTCATCTAGAAGAGGTTCAGGAGGAGAACAAAAGGGAAACAATGAGGGAAGGCAGAGGAGTTCTTCCAACACTCTGGGGCAGAAAAAGCAGGATGGGACCCAAGAACAGAAGAAAACGAAGTTAAATGTGGAGCTATTATGACTCCGTGCTCATCCCCAACAATGAATGGGAGGGTTCCAGCAGCCTGAGGACGGTCTGACCAGCAAGTGCCTTCCAGGATTACAATCCAGCTTCGAGGGGAGTAGAGCCAAGCACTCAAAGCACATTAGCTTGTGAAAACAAGCTGCCCAGCTCGGTCAGCAGGAATCAGTGGTGGGAGGAGCAGCAGGGAATGGCAGTTCCAACTGCTTAGGGACAAGCCTGCTACACCTAAGAGGGCACTGATCAATCGAGGTGCTTTGTTCTCATTTTGTGTCTCAATGCAAAGACTGGCTTGGGAGAAGTCAGTCATGTAATAGACTTGGGCATCAGAAGGAATTCCCATCCTGCAGGATGCAGTGAGGCAGACCGGCCTCACCGGTGCTCTCCATCAGATAATGGAGCAGACAGGCAGCTCATCGCCTCCAGGGAGGGGTGGGCCTCGAACTGTGCTGATGCACTCCTGAGCCCTGCAGAGCTGGCACAGGCTGCTCCAGCTCTGGCTGCCTGGCCTACAGTACAGCTGGTCATGCTGTTAACAGCCTCCCAGAGCCTAGGGAGCTCTGTCAGTTGTCATAAACTAGGTCACTTCAGCAGCAAGGCTGGAGACCAGAGCCAACTCTCAATCAACAGGTTTCCCAGGGAGTATGCAGAGATGTGGAGGAGTTTTTGCAGTTCCCCATAAAAGCTTGTCCTGAATCATGAGGCAGCTCAGATTGCTGCTTGGCTGCAGTTCTGGAACAGCTCAGCTGACACCACTGCTATTTCTAGATAATAAACCTCCAGAGTGACTCCAGACAGTAGAATAGGGCTTTGTATCTCCAAGACCCGGCACTACAAGACCACAAAGGCACACCTGTGGTCAAGGCAGAAGGCCTGTAAGGGTTTTGGTTTACCAGCACCACCACTCCAGCCACAACAATCCAGAGGAGAATCTGGCCACAGCCCCAGATTTAAGGGAGGCAGCTGAAACATTCTTATTCTGTGGCTTGGGGCAAGGTTCTGCAATGGTTGGCCTCAGGAGTGCCAAAGGACTGTGTGAAGGAATAGAAGGAAGAAAGGAACCCATCCTTGGCACAAGCTGACCCCCAAATTTCATGGACTGGGCTGCTGGTGATTGAACCTTGATCCAGGATCAGCATGGGGGAGTCTGAGTCTTCCCTGTGGTTTACTGGTAGGACACTGCAGCAGCCAGCTTGTGCATGACATTCTACAGGCAGGGATGTTATTCTGACTAATTCCTGCAAGTTCAGGTATTTCTTTCCTATGCCACTCCCCAAATTGTATTAAACTGGAGCACAGGAATCTAGTTACATTCCTGAGGACGACATCACCAAACACACAAGCTGTCAGTTAGATAAGGCAAGGTGTCTGGATCAAGAGCTTAAGATCTGCCACAGTACAGCTGGGGAGCTGTTCTCAGAGCAGCCACACAGGGCATGACTCTTGCCAAGCCTCACCTTGGAGGCCAAGTCAGGTCATAATCCAACTACCGAGGAGCACAGCGGCCTCTCCACTCTTCAGCTACCTGAGAGACAGCCTTCCTTAGCTCCTCACCACATATTCCTTGGTTTCCTATCCCCAGAATGTACCTTCCAAATCATCAATGGTCTTCTCCAGCTTGGCTACAGAGCGTTCAGCAAATTCAGCACGGGTCTCTGCCTGCCAGATGGAAACAAGCCAGTTAGTGCAACAGCTCTACAGCAAAGGGCATCAGCCTGAGGACATGGAGTCTCCCATCCTCCATGTCTGTCCTCAGTCAAGCTGAGGCCAGCTCACCCAGCTGGGCTACCTTGACACAGCCACTCACCTCTTTGAGTTTATCAGTCAGGATCTTGATCTCTTCTTCGTATTTATCCTCTTTTTGAGAGTACTGTGGAAAAGAAGTCAGCAATCAGCAGCCCTCAGCAGCCCCGTGTACCTCCCACTCCACAGAGCCCACAGCTACAGAGGGAGGCTTAAACTCCTCACTGCAGCACATGTGCCCGCAGAAAATTCCAAGTGGGAGTTGTTCACATCCCTACCCATGTCCAACAGGACTGGGTCAGGCAGCAAGTCCCACACCATGCATAGAACACAAACCTGGGCACAGAAAAATTCTCATCTTAACATCTTAGTACCTTAAACATCCTGATCAAGTCTGCCCCAAGGCAGGGAAGGGCAGCAAGCTTTCTGCACCCCAGCTTCCACAGCCCTCCACTGAAATCCATTAGCCCTCCCAGGAGAGCAAGCACAGCTCTCCCAGCTTGCTTAAGACTGCAGTTGCATCATTTCCATCCCAGTGGGTGCTCTGCTGTTCACACACCCTCCTAGCACAACAGCAATGTTTCTGGCCCTGGGACAGGCAGCCCTACCTTCTCAGCCTGAGCCTCAAGAGACTTGAGATTGTTGGTGACATTCTTCAGCTCCTCCTCCAGCTCGGAACATTTACTGTGGGGTTTTGTAAAGAAAGGGGGGAAACAAACGGAAAAGAAGTGGGAGGAAAAGACAGGAGACAAGAAGTGAATCCACATGCAGGGAAGACCAGGAAGTTCTTTAGGAGACTGTCTGAGACCAGACTGGATGGGACCCTGCTTTGAGGCACTTGTGTGGAAAGCAAGTTCCCTTTTTCCCTCCAGGCTCACGTTTTAGGTATTCTGCCAGCACATGCACTGGGCACGGAGCTGAGCAGCACGATGTGCACACAGGTTTCTGCCAGATCTGGAGTCTCCGAGGAGAAGCTGCACATTTAGTGTGCTGTACAGTAGGAAGCTGTTCTGACAGACAATGGACAGCCACCACCACTCAGACAGGGATATTTATGGGCAGAGAGGACAGAATGTTCCAGGAGAAAGACACAGTTAAGCTGACTGGAGGAGCGTAGCGAGGAGACCACAAGAGTTCTGGTTTAATGGTTCGAGAAGGGAAAGGTTAGTACCTTTTCTTCGGCAACAGACAGACACTTCATATTCTGGTCCATCACTCTGATCTGCTCCTGCAGCTCCCGGCAATGACTGTTAGTGACGGTCACACAATGGCACAAGCCAGGTGGGGGCAAGGTCAAAAGGAGCACCAAAACCACACCACCATAGAGCAAAAAACGGGGTGGGGGGGAAACACAAAAAAGTCATGGTCACAACATGCACGTCTGGGCAGGAAGCACAGTGCTGCTGCTGCGTACACACCAACTGTGTTAGACAAGGCCCAGAGCACAGACAGGTCCTGACCAGCTCCTCAGAATCAGCTAAAGCATCTGAACACGTGAAAGGAGCCCAGAGGACTTGTGCCTCTGCTCTGAGCAGAGGAAGTCCAGATTGCTGCTCGGCAGTGCAGGAACCTGGAGTGCTTTCTGCAAATACTTGGAGAGGCCAGAGACCAGCCTCAGCTACAGCTGCCCTCATCCATCCCGTGTGCTGCTTCAACCCCTGGCCCAGGAGGCCTCTGCTGCTTTAGGACAAGCACTGTGCCCCACAGCAACGTGAAGGATCTCGTGACTGCACACACAAAGCAGTGCTGGTGAATGGTGCAGGGAGAAGGGCTCTCCAGCCTCCATGGCTAGGGAGTGCCTCCATGCAAAAGTGCAGAGCACCTCCACCCACAGCAAATCACATCACAAACTCCTCGTCCCGAGTGGAGCCAATCTGGTTTCAAGGAGAGTGCTTCCAGCCCTTTCCTCTGAGCACCTAAACCCACCCCCCTGTGCTTCAGGCCTTGTGTAACAAGGTTAGCAATGCAGTGTTAGTTCCCATGCAGAGGCAGACATGCCAGTTACATGCCAGAGGACTACTCACGACTCTGCAAGCTCAGCTCTCTCTTCAGTACGCTCCAGATCTCCTTCTATGATCACCAGTTTCCGAGCAACCTGGAAGGGAAAATCAAGAGGAAAGGGGATGACTTTGCACTTGTAAGCTGTGCACAGCAGTGAAGGGAATGAATGCCTGCAGGAGCCGCTGGAGCTGCCAGAGGTTTTTGGCCAAGCAGAGCACTGATGCACTGCTGAGAGCCAGGCTCTGCCCCTAGGTTTGAGGAAAGCCCTGTCAGCAGGAAGAGAAGATGCCTCTCCTGGCCTAGGTCAGCCATAGTAGAGCATTCAAGTCTCACCTCCTCATACTTCCTGTCTGCCTCCTCTGCAATGTGTTTGGCTTCCTTGAGCTGAATCTCCTGCAGTTCCATCTTCTCCTCATCCTTAAGAGCTCTGTTTTCAATGACTTTCATGCCTCTGTCCAAAAGAAAGCACAGAATGGGAGGTGTGTAAAACAATCCTGGACAAGCCAGCGTTGTGAAGAGTTTCAGAGCATTAACAGTGCTCCCCTGGAACCACAGTGCTTCCTGACAAGCCATGACTCCTCTGAGTGCAGAGGGTGGCACAGGAAGGCAGACACTGCTGGGCTGATGTGAACACAGCAATTTCAATTGCTTGGACTTAACTGTTCCTTGGAACATTCCTCCAGCAGCTCACTGGGCTCCTGGGCCAAGGGAAGTGTGGTGCTGCTGAGAAGTCTGGCTGTCTTAGGCACTTGGCAAAGCCAAGTCAAGCACCTCCCCATCAGGAATGCAGGAAGAGCCAAGTCCACCTCTGTGGCAGGCCACCAGCTGGGTTGGGCTGCTCACTATGGTGTGTGCCCTGAGAAAGCACATCAGGCAGCTGGAAGTGGACCACTCCCCTCTGAATGAAAGGCCAGGTCAGGGAACATCTGCCAGCAGGGAGGATGCTGGCAAAGGCAGCAGGAAAAGAGGCTGCCCCACCATTAGCTACCTTCACAAGGCAATGGTGTCTTCAAACACACTTTTTTCTCCTCCCTTGGAGGTGGGAATGCATGGTAGCACACAGCACTTCTTCATTCCTTGGCTTCAAGTTCCAAGACACTCAAGGCCATCAGCATTGTTTTAGCTGCTCTGCGTAAGCAGGTAGTAACTCCCACATCCAGCCTTGATGTGGGATCTCTTTCCCCCACTCTGGAAAGCCCAAAAGGTTGATGGCACTGGGCCTTCAGTCAGGAACATATCTGAGATGTTTGACAGAGTGTGAGCAGGAGCCCTTGCTCACCTTTCGCTCTCATCTGCTGCCTTCTCTGCCTCTTCCAGCTTCTGCAGAGCCGTGGCAAGGCGCTCCTGAGCTCGGTCCAACTCCTCCTCTACCAGCTGGATACGGCGATTCAAAGATGCCACTTCTGCCTCAGCCTGGAGGGAGCAGAGGAGGGGACTCAGCCTGTGCAGGTTCAGCAGCTTGGGCAGGTCAGCTGAGCTCTGCCATCAGGTCTACAGCAGCACACGGGAGCCCAAAGCACACCCTCAGTCACCCTCCCCGAGGCTTGCAGCACCTAATTTAGCTTGGCAACACTTCCTGTGCACTTTGTCCACGCAGCAGCCCTCCTGCAGGCTGCTCCCTGCCAGCCTGAGCTGCCCTGCCAGCCTAAGCCACAAACACTAAGGAGTTGGTGCCTCTGCAGCTGCTGGGATCCTGCCAGTCCATCTATCACAGCTCTGTTTATCCGCCACACCAGAGCGTGGTGACAGCTGTCACTTAGCACAGAGTCAGCTTACTCACATGATCTGGACACAAGCAAGCATTGCTCGAGGCAAACCCTCTCACCAACACCTCGAGAAGGATTCACAGGTTCAGGGACGTGCCAAGATATTTCAGCTGCTGACAAGCCAGGTTGGCCACCAGTGCTGCCCAAGCCAGGGGCTCATCGTTGCAGTGTGCACAGCCCCAGAAGAGAGCCTGCAGCACTCAAGGCTTCCTTCCTCCCAGTGAGTCACTAACAATCCAGAGAAGGAGCAAAATCTTCCTCCAGTCCTGAGACAGGTTGAGGGGGCTGTTCCTCAGCAACAGCCACCTCGATTCAGCCACAGGCACTGGGAACTGGTGAAACTGCTGACAGCCTGCAGGCATTTGCCACAAAAACAACCAGCAGAGATCAGGGGCCATCCCATCCCCCAGCTAGTGTGATCGGCCATGAGGCCCCTTCTTACAGCCCCATCCACACCAACCCCAGCCAGGGGAGCTCAGATACTTTGGGGACACTGACACCCCACTGGAGCCCCCTGGAGCCCTGGGCGAGCCCAGAGTCCTGCTCCCCAACAGGATTACAAACGCAGGCAGGGCTGTGGTCACTCCAAGGCTGTGATTTGATCTTCTGCAGAGACCTGGGCACAGGCACATGCCAGACAGACACGAAATATCCCAGCTGCATGTAACAAAGCAGCCTACGCAGACACGCTGCTCCTCACTGTGCCTGAGGAGGGAGGAGCAGAGCAATGAAAGGCACCAGTGTTAGAGTGGAGACCAACACCAGTTGCATCCAGTTCCCAGAGGGACTGTCTGAGCTTTCCCCCTTGGCTGGCACTGGGGCACCCCCTGGCACATTCCAAGGCTGGGAGAGCTCCCATGCAGGCACACCCCAATCCTCACCCGGGAAGTCCACACCCCTTTGGGTACCCACAGCCAGCCTGAGGGGGAAGTGGTCTGCCCGAAGAGGAACACAACAATACCTTAAAGAGAACCGTGAAGGGGACTGCCTGACACACATCTTTTGCCTCTTAAAGGGGACACGAGCTGCAGAGGTGGAGAACCTCCTCCTTCCTTCTCCCAGGGGATGGGGACACACCAGCACAGCACAGCTGGCCTCTGCTTCTTGACCCTCTGAAATGCATCACTTAGCCCTGACTTCCTGCAGGCAGTGCTTAACCCACACAAAAACCACCCTGGCTTTTGAGGAAGTGCGTCTTCCCTGTTGCAGAAGGGCCCTCACACCCCCCCTTCTGCTGCTCCTCCCTGCACAGAGCTGAAACCATCAGGCTTCCCCGGAGCAAAGGGTGACTTCCAGGCAGCCCTGCTGCAAGTGGCACATTCCTGTGACTGTGTGCTTCCTTCAGGAAGGTAGCCCTGAAACAGGGAGCACCCAGAGACCCGCAAGCTAAGGAAGGAGCTCATCCTGGAGCTTTGGATGTCACTTCCCCAGGCCACAGAGATCCGAGGAGGCTCCCCGGCACCAGGCAAGCCCCGGATGCCACACTGGGAGCACTGGCTGGCTCCCCTGAGGGAGGATCAGGGAGCCTGGGAGAGGCTCGAGTGTTCCCATGACAACACTGCTCTTACAGGGAGAATTCCTTATGTGGCTGCGAAGAAAGAGCCCAGCTGAGGCCCAGGAGCGGCAGGAGCCTCTGCCACGGGCTGGGCAGCAGAGCCCGACCCATCCCCCGTCGGGCACGGGGCTCGGGCAGGGAGGGCGGAGGGCTCAGTTTCGGCACCGTCACAGCGAATTCACCGAGAGCCACGCTCAGACTCGAGCCGGGCCCCTGCCCCGTGCTCCCCGTGCCCGTGC
>VXBX01002801.1:459317-489197 GCA_013400415.1 Scytalopus superciliaris
CGCCGGGCCCGCTGCCGGCACCGCTCCTCGGCGGCGCCCCGGGGGCCGGGGCCGGCCCCGCGGCCCGCGTGAAATTCCTGGGCAGCGCTGGCCCGGGGGGCCTGGAGGAGCCCCGGCCCGCGAGCGTGGCCCTCCTCCAGGTTCCCCCTCCCGCTCTGGGGGCTCTGCCCGCGCCTTCCGACCGAGGAGCCTTCCCGGTAAAGCGCTGCCCGTCGATATCAAAACGGGGTGTCTGATGGCGTATCCGGGGGCATATCCCCAAAAGTTCGTGCTCTGCACTCGTGGAGTGACTCGGGTTGCAGCTGCCGTGTCTGTGCTGCGGAGAAAAAAATTCTCACACCTATAGCCCTCTTTTGGGTGCTTGTTCTGCCTCGCAGTGCAGGAAAATCTTTCCAAATGCTCTTTGTCCTCTCTGGTCTTTTTCTTTTGGGCTTCAGAGATTTCTGCACTTGTTAATTAAGGTTTGTTGGGATGGGATGGAAATACCAATTTTTCTGTATTAACAGATAAGGGAAACTGAGGCTGGGATGTGCCAGGACTCGCCCAGAGGCAGCCAGCAGATCTGGCACAGCCATGGGACCCGCAGATCCTGGTTCTGAAACTGTAACTTACCTGATGTTTCTAATAAAATGAACAGTTGGTTACATTTTTGTATCCCCTCTTCTTCTGGAGACTCCACACTTGTGTAGCTGAGACTCTCCTCCCTAGGCCTGGCAGGTGGGCAGTAGTGTGGTCTGAGAAGGAAAAGGGGTAAGGGCAAAACATGGCACGGTTTGATGCAGTGTCTTTGAGCAGAGGGTGTTGTAACTTCTGGCTTTGTTTTCCCCAAGCCCTGTGCAACTCTGGCCTGTCGACCTGTACCGTCAGTGCTGCTCCATTTAATGCTGGTGCTCTGGTGTGGATTGGCTTTTGCTTTTGAGAAGGACAGCTCCAAAATGGGAAACCTGAACTATCTGCGCAGCTGTGAGGCCAGTGCAGGTGTCAGGATAACCATGTGCTGTGATTCGGTGCCCCTAAGCTGGGTTCAGGTTCCCCTATTGAGGAGTAAATTATCACTAGCCAAGTTCTCTTTCCTCAAGGCAGCTGTGGGGTCTGCATGGGGGCACTCCCTCACCCAACAGCGAGACAGGCTCAGGTCCTGCCTGACGTTTCTATTGTAGGTGTTTCTCTTCTGGGTATTTTGCATGTTAAAGGACAAATGCTGGTGTTGCTGGTGGCAGTGATGCAGCTGAGGCAGCTGCTGAACAATGCCTGGGTGCTGCCCAAGGTTTGGACTCAGCCTGCTGGAGCTGTGGCCCAGGGAAGTCGCAGGTTGAGCTCCTGTGGACACGCAGGATCGTTTCCCTCTGGGCCCGTGGTTCTGCTTCCAGGTTGGTTTAATAGGATAAATTGTGCATGAAACTTGGAACTGGAAGAGACATAATGGTGGTGAGCAAAAATAAATAAGGTGGGGAAGAAGCCTGCATGGAGGGCTGCTGGCTGCCTGCTTGCACCTCGAGGGAAGCCCAGTCTTGGTGCGCTTCCCCCACACATTGGGGTCTCCTCTTGGCTGCACAGGTAGCTTGAATCGTTTCCTGATAAGAGACCTTGGCACTGTATAGCTGGAAAACTGGTGTTAAGTTGCCATGAGGCATGGGTGGCCACAAAGGGGGAACTTTGGAGGTTTTGTGGGGAGCTGTGGGAGCAATTGCACAGAAACCTGCCTACAGAGGAAGGCTGGGTGCTTGTATGAGGGGTCTGCGTCCAGCACAGGGGAGATATAAGGGTCTCCCTGCTCTCAGGAAGGATTTCCCAGCCAGTCGAGTACTTGCAGAGTTCCAGAGGCGATTCCCTGGTTTTTCCCAAGGTGGTTGCTGGTGCTGCTGAGCTTCCCTGCCTGGCAGGCCGGGGCTCGCTCGGCGCTGCCCTGCTCATGTGGGCAGCAGCGCTTCAGGTCGTATCCTGCAGGTCAGAGTGTCTGCTCAGCTCTTCTCTGCTCTCACACTCTCTCCACAGCTCCTTCCCTCGTCCCAGGCATCTGCCTGTGGCGCTGGGAGCAGGCCCTGCTGCTTTGGGGGAAGGCTTCGCAGGCTTGGTAATGAAATGCAAAAATGTGAATTCTGCAGTTACCGAGATTTTGGGGTCTTGGGAGTTGTGAGTCCTGCCAAGTGCCGTAGGATGTCTCTGGCATCCCTTGTGTCTGGAGGGTGCTAGGCAGGGTAAAATGACTCAGTGCCTGTCCCCTTCTAAACCCCTCCCCTCATCCCCAGCTTGCCCTGAAGCCCAGAGTGAGGTTAGAAAACTCCACTTGCTTCGGGCACTTAGTAGCCTGAACTCTTCTGGGGATTTTTTGCCTCAAGCAGTTACCTAGTAATGTTACTGGCTGTTCCTTGTTGACCATCTAGTTTACTTTTTTGGTATGTTTTTAATCCAGAGTAATCAGAACAAGAAATCTTAACATTTCTGGTTTTGGGGAATAACTGAAGCATGCAAAAACAGGCAGTTCTGCAAGGGCCGGTTTTCTTTAAAAAAAAAATTCCACAGACCTGTAGCACCACTTACCGCTGGACTGTTTTTGCTTCCCCTGCTCTGCTTTGAAGACAAGAAGGGAGAAAGGGAAGTAATTGATGCATTGAGGCTCTGAGATGCTCTATTCTCCAAGTGAAGTTTCTTTGGAGCTTTTTTCAAGCATTCCATTTGATGGCCATAGCTTCAGCTTGGGCTCCTGGCAAATCCGAGCCCACTCACACATATATTTCAACAACACATCATTAAACCCTTTGCCCCAAGTCTGGGAGATGGCTTCAGACTGTAGGAGAGTTGATCTAATTAGCTAAGGAAGAGGTATTTTACAATGAGGGTGGTGAGGCTGCCCAGAGAAGCTGTGACTGCCCTATCCCTGGAAGCATTCAAGGCCAGGTTGCATGGGGCTTGGAGCAACTTGGGATAGTGGAAGGTGTGCCTGCCCATGGCAGGGGTGGGACTGGATGAGCTTTAAGGTCCCTTTCAACCCAAACTGCTCAGACTCTTATGATTCTGTTTCTGTACCTGGAGCCCCAATTGCTCCCAGTTGGATGCAGGTGATGGTTCATTTGGAACACTCTGCTGTGGAATTGGGAGAGAAACCTTGAGAGGTGCCAAGTGGCAGTTTTGTGCTGCGAGCACGTGGTGATGGCAGCCTGCCTTGCCAGGGTTTTAGGGAAGTGTTGGGGAGGGTTGGGGCCTGTGACGGGTGTTCTGGCTGTGTTGCCCGTGGGATTGTTCAGTCCTGGTGCTGCTTTTTGGTTTTGTTTTCTAACAGCCTGTTCTCTCTTCTCCCCTGACCCACCACAGAGTTCTACCTTGTAAATACTGTTATTTGTATATACTGTAAATGATGACATCGGTGGGCACTAACCGAACCCGGGGGAACTGGGAGCAGACACAGACACAGAGCCAGACGCAGCACAAGCAGCGGCCGCAGGTAAGGGCAGTGTCCATGGAAACCAGGTAGCTTGGAGGTGAAGACCTGGCTCTCCTGCCTGGCCTGGTGCTAATGGCTGGGCTCACCTGAGGAATGCCCCATGTGCCCCCCCCCCCCACCTCCAAGGTGCTGCTGCCAGAGCCAGGTTAATTGGGCAGCCACTGGCACTGGTATTTCCGTGTCTCCAAGTGGAACCCGCTGCTGAGATTTGGGTTTGCTTCCATCTGACCATTCCCTTCTCACTTTAATGAATGCAAGTGGCTGAGAAGCTGCCTGCAGTGGGTTTTGGTTTTCTGGTGGTGGTAAGGTTTGCCTCAAAATAGAAGTGGTTTGGGTGGCTGCTGCTCACTCGCTGTTCTAAGGCCATCCAGCAGTACATCCATTTCTTCCAGACTCCCCTTGTTTGTTCCTTTCTCATCTCACTTTCCCCCTGGAGCTGTCCTTTTCTGACCCTTGTATGTGCCTTCTCTTTGCTGTACTGATTCCTTTCCAGAGATCTCAGGGAAACAGAATGGCCTTTAGAGGATGGTTTGGAAATCGGCTGCTCTGACCATGCTCTTCTTCTCCATCTGATTTCTTTAGGCCACTGCAGAACAGATTCGACTTGCGCAGATGATTTCGGACCACAACGATGCTGACTTTGAGGAGAAAGTGAAACAAGTGAGTGTGGAAAGTGATGAACCCTGACAGGAAGGCGAGATCAATATTGGGAGTACTGTGAATGCTAGGGGGGTGGGAGGGACACATCTGTCTGGTCCCTGAATTTCCTTGGACTGGCTTCATAGAGTTGTATCATTGAATGGTTTGGGTCAGAAGGGACCTTAAAGACTATTCAGTTCTACCTCCATGCCATGGGGATACCTTGCATTAGACCAGGGTGATCCAAGCCCTGTCTAGTCTGGCCCTTAACACTTTCAGGAGTGGAGAAGCCACAGCTCCTCTGGGTAACCTGTGCCAGTGCATCACCACACTCACAGGGAAGAATTTGTACCCTATATGGAACCTACCTCTGCCCTCTCTCAGTGGGAAGCCATTCCCCCTTGTTCTGTCACTTCAGGCCCTTGTTCAAAGTCCATCTTCAGCTCTCTTGGAGCCACTGGACGGGGCTCTTAAGGTTTCCCTGGAGCCTTCTCTTCTCCAGGCTGAACACCCCCAGCTCTACTGCTCTGTCTCCAGAGCAGGAGAGCTCCAGCCCTCAGAGCATCTCTGTGGCCTCCTCTGGACTTGCTCCAGCAGCTCCACATCCTTGCTGTGCTGAGGGGCCCCAGAGCTGGAGGCAGCTCTGCAGGGGGGTCTCAGCAGAACAAAGCAGAGGGGCAGAATTCCCTTGCTCATGTGCTGCCCCCACTGTGGGGATGTGCCTGGGACAGTGTTGGCTTTTTGGGCTCCCAATGCACATGACTGGGTCATATTAGCCCATACCTCCAAGTCCTTCTCTGGGCTGCTCTCCATACTTTCTTCCACAGCTTCTGTTTGTGCCTGGGGTTGCTCTGATGCAGGTGCAGCACCTTTTGCCTTGCTGAATTTCCAGTTTGTTCCTGCAGGGAACAGTGTTGTCCTGACAAAAGGGGGTTGTAGGTTGGGTCATGGTAACTCAGAAATTCACACCCTCAATTACTTCTTGTTGAGGGACATAGTTAAGCTGAGAAGACTGGGGAGACTCCCAGACCCTGGATGGTTTTTTGAAGGATTTCTGATTTGGGATTCAACGTGCTTGCCTCCTGACACACCTGTAGAGATTTTGGTGCCATCTTGGTTTGGAACGTGCTGACTGTTGTGTTGTCTTCTGTACAGCTGATTGACATCACAGGCAAGAACCAGGACGAGTGTGTGATTGCTCTGCATGACTGCAATGGAGATGTCAACAGAGCCATCAATGTGCTGCTGGAGGGCAATCCGGACACGGTAGGATTGGGTCCTGTAAATCTGGTGAGGCCTAGCTCAGTGTAACTGCATATTAGCAGGTGAGGCACCCAGTAATGTCAAGATAAGGAGAGTCATGATGACTGACCAGTTCCACAGGAGCATGCACAGTGTGATTGTGACCTGACTACTGAACACTGTTCTTCATGGGCTTGCACAGGCTGCGAGCTTGGCCCTAGACTTGAAGGAATAGAGGGGAAAATTTAGTAAGTCATTTCCTTCCTATTCATTTTGAATCCAAGCAGTTCAGCAGCAGTACAGTGGCATCTGTATATGCTTTCACACTTCTGAGTATGAAGGAACTTGTTTCCCATCAGGGCTTGGTGACCTGTGTTGAAAGGCAGGTATGTGTCAGCTGTGGTTCCTTTCTGTCAGAATAACACAGTTCTTTTGTCTCTGGCCCTAAACATTCACTTCTCAGCAATGCACTGACTGGTTTGTGCTGCTGCCCATGCCACGGTTTAGAGGGTCTTTTTGCTGTTTCCTGTGGAATTAGGCTTGGCTGCTGTCCTTCATACAGGTGCCTGTCTCAGGTCATGTCTGTGAACAAGTGAGCACTTGTTTTGAGGGAACCTTCTGCCTGTGTGTGGGCTGTCATTCCTTTTGTGACAAAGGTGGCAGATTTGCAAGCTCTGTTACAGCCCAGGAAAAAGCTTGCAAATTTTAGGTATTTTCAAACTGCCACTGATCACAGGTATCCTTTCAGCACCCTGGTTTCCTGGAGCCAACTCAGCTCTTTGTAGAGTTGAGACTAATATCACTGCACAATATTATGCATTAGCTCATTTTCTCCCCCATGATGAACCCTTGGGGGCAGGTGAGTGAGCTGGATGCCCCAGACTATATTGTGTGTATTGCAGCTGCTCCCCAGTGCCAAGTCCTCTCCTTGTTTTGGCATTGGCCAATTTCCATACAGCACAGGTACATGTTCCTCCTGGTCTTTAGAGAGCCCTTGCTGTTGATAACTGATCAAAATAGCTGTTAGAAAATCTTTTTAGAAAGGGGGATAATATGGATGTGCATTACTGAGGCACAGTTCTGCCATAACTGTGCTTTTCTCCACATGTCTTGTAACAAGTGACTTCCAGTCAGAGAACAAACCTGGGCTATTACAGTGATTTAACTTCCTAGAGAAACAATTGCTCATGAGAGTGGCATCCAGGACAGGGCACAGCACCCAGCATTGTGTAGCAACACTTCCTTTATGGGAGCAGCTGAGGGGCCCAGCAGCATGAGGTCTGCAGGGCAAGGTGTGGAGAGGCAGGCAGGGAGCAGGTGGAGGAAGCCCTAGGNCTTCTCTTCTCCAGGCTGAACACCCCCAGCTCTACTGCTCTGTCTCCAGAGCAGGAGAGCTCCAGCCCTCAGAGCATCTCTGTGGCCTCCTCTGGACTTGCTCCAGCAGCTCCACATCCTTGCTGTGCTGAGGGGCCCCAGAGCTGGAGGCAGCTCTGCAGGGGGGTCTCAGCAGAACAAAGCAGAGGGGCAGAATTCCCTTGCTCATGTGCTGCCCCCACTGTGGGGATGTGCCTGGGACAGTGTTGGCTTTTTGGGCTCCCAATGCACATGACTGGGTCATATTAGCCCATACCTCCAAGTCCTTCTCTGGGCTGCTCTCCATACTTTCTTCCACAGCTTCTGTTTGTGCCTGGGGTTGCTCTGATGCAGGTGCAGCACCTTTTGCCTTGCTGAATTTCCAGTTTGTTCCTGCAGGGAACAGTGTTGTCCTGACAAAAGGGGGTTGTAGGTTGGGTCATGGTAACTCAGAAATTCACACCCTCAATTACTTCTTGTTGAGGGACATAGTTAAGCTGAGAAGACTGGGGAGACTCCCAGACCCTGGATGGTTTTTTGAAGGATTTCTGATTTGGGATTCAACGTGCTTGCCTCCTGACACACCTGTAGAGATTTTGGTGCCATCTTGGTTTGGAACGTGCTGACTGTTGTGTTGTCTTCTGTACAGCTGATTGACATCACAGGCAAGAACCAGGACGAGTGTGTGATTGCTCTGCATGACTGCAATGGAGATGTCAACAGAGCCATCAATGTGCTGCTGGAGGGCAATCCGGACACGGTAGGATTGGGTCCTGTAAATCTGGTGAGGCCTAGCTCAGTGTAACTGCATATTAGCAGGTGAGGCACCCAGTAATGTCAAGATAAGGAGAGTCATGATGACTGACCAGTTCCACAGGAGCATGCACAGTGTGATTGTGACCTGACTACTGAACACTGTTCTTCATGGGCTTGCACAGGCTGCGAGCTTGGCCCTAGACTTGAAGGAATAGAGGGGAAAATTTAGTAAGTCATTTCCTTCCTATTCATTTTGAATCCAAGCAGTTCAGCAGCAGTACAGTGGCATCTGTATATGCTTTCACACTTCTGAGTATGAAGGAACTTGTTTCCCATCAGGGCTTGGTGACCTGTGTTGAAAGGCAGGTATGTGTCAGCTGTGGTTCCTTTCTGTCAGAATAACACAGTTCTTTTGTCTCTGGCCCTAAACATTCACTTCTCAGCAATGCACTGACTGGTTTGTGCTGCTGCCCATGCCACGGTTTAGAGGGTCTTTTTGCTGTTTCCTGTGGAATTAGGCTTGGCTGCTGTCCTTCATACAGGTGCCTGTCTCAGGTCATGTCTGTGAACAAGTGAGCACTTGTTTTGAGGGAACCTTCTGCCTGTGTGTGGGCTGTCATTCCTTTTGTGACAAAGGTGGCAGATTTGCAAGCTCTGTTACAGCCCAGGAAAAAGCTTGCAAATTTTAGGTATTTTCAAACTGCCACTGATCACAGGTATCCTTTCAGCACCCTGGTTTCCTGGAGCCAACTCAGCTCTTTGTAGAGTTGAGACTAATATCACTGCACAATATTATGCATTAGCTCATTTTCTCCCCCATGATGAACCCTTGGGGGCAGGTGAGTGAGCTGGATGCCCCAGACTATATTGTGTGTATTGCAGCTGCTCCCCAGTGCCAAGTCCTCTCCTTGTTTTGGCATTGGCCAATTTCCATACAGCACAGGTACATGTTCCTCCTGGTCTTTAGAGAGCCCTTGCTGTTGATAACTGATCAAAATAGCTGTTAGAAAATCTTTTTAGAAAGGGGGATAATATGGATGTGCGTTACTGAGGCACAGTTCTGCCATAACTGTGCTTTTCTCCACATGTCTTGTAACAAGTGACTTCCAGTCAGAGAACAAACCTGGGCTATTACAGTGATTTAACTTCCTAGAGAAACAATTGCTCATGAGAGTGGCATCCAGGACAGGGCACAGCACCCAGCATTGTGTAGCAACACTTCCTTTATGGGAGCAGCTGAGGGGCCCAGCAGCATGAGGTCTGCAGGGCAAGGTGTGGAGAGGCAGGCAGGGAGCAGGTGGAGGAAGCCCTAGGCCCCATGGACTTGTGGCTGCCACATCACTGAACATAGACAAGTCCCTGTACTGCCATTGGTCAAGTGTCTTGGAGCTGCTTCTGGTCTGGATTCAACTTGTGCAGCAATCCTGGAAAGGGGATTTTTTGATGGGAAACAGGCTTGCTAATTGTTCGGGTGCTTTGGTGCTGTGATGCAGACTGCTCACCTGCTAAGCTAGTTACTGGTAATGTGCTGTATTCAAAACAGCAAAGGAGTGGGTGTGATCTTAGCATTGGATTAGATTTGGTTTAAAATTACAGTACTCCAAGTAAGCATTTCCTGAGTAAACATTTTTGTAAGTTTTCTTTGGAGCCAGTTACCTATGGCAGGAGACTCTGGCAGCCTTGGGTTTGATGGCAGTTTGTGCCACTACGTTGTTGCACTTTTTGTCATTGTCCCTGCATGCTGCCATACAAAACCAGCTGTTGACTTGCCTGCCAGTTGTGTTTTGAGGTGATTGTCAAGACTTGTGACTATTTTAAATTGTTCTACCAGCTTGCAGTATCAGTTTTGGAGTATGAAACCATTGCAGACTGTTAAAAGAAAATGGGTGCAGGCCCACAGCAGTGAGATGGAGGCACACTTAACTGCTTACAGTTGAACTTGGGATGAGCTGAATTTGCCTGTTGGATGAATTCTGTGATGTGTCTTTCCATCTCAGCTGCTATTTAGGGTGGGGGTTGTTTATCTCTCTGAATGTGAGAGAAGAACTTACCCCAGACTTTGACTGTAGAGCACTATGGAACATTACCTAAGTTATTCTGAGAGCTTTGTCATTTGTGTGAAATGGTTTTTTTCCCTTAAATTTATCCATTTTTGAACTCTGGAAGTATCATGCCCTCTCTGTTGAAGAATGTTAGTAGATCTTTGCAGAAATAGACTAAGTTGTCTCCTTATGCCTCAAACAGCATGCCAGTCAGCTGTAAGAAAGCCTTCCTTGAAGGAAGAAGCTGTGCTGTGTGTAGACTGATAGATTGAAAAAAAAAAACTTGGTCTGGAAACCTTTGTTATAGTCCCTGTAGCATGTTTAGATCTCTGCGTATTTGCACTATGCATCGATCAAGCTATGATGGATTTCTTTCCCCTCTGTCATCCTTCAGCATTCCTGGGAAATGGTCGGGAAGAAGAAGGGTGTCTCGGGACAGAAGGAGAGTGGACAGACAGAGCCCAGTGAAGAAAGCAAAGAAAACCGGGAGCGGGAGCGGGATTTCAGCAGACGACGTGGCGGGCCGCCGAGGCGGGGGCGAGGTGCCAGCCGTGGAAGAGAGTGTAGGGACCTGCCCTTCAATAACCCCCAAAACTCCTGCACTGAAGCACTTTGTGCTGTGTAACAGCTCTGTGTGTGTTTGTTTGTGTGTGGATCTGATGCTCCCCTCTCTGAGATGTCTTCACTACCGTCAGATTACATCAGAAGTTCTGAGAGTGTGTGGTGATGTGGTCCACTGTGCAGCCACTACACTTTGGGGTTTGAGGTCTGGTCTTGTATCCCTCTAAAGCAAGATGAGTCTTGAAATTGTCTTTGCATTGTGCTGTCTTTCAGTTCGGGGCCAGGAAAATGGACTAGATGGTGGTAAGAGTGGAGGATCTTCTGGAAGAGGCACGGAAAGAGGGAGGCGGGGACGTGGCCGAGGCCGAGGTACACACGGGGTTGGAGGTCCAAGGGGACTGGGAGGTGAAGAGTGACATCAGTGTATCTGTCTCCCATGAAGTTTTGAGGCATTTTTTATGGGAGGGATTGCCAAACTGAAAATACATGCTTAATTTTCCTGTCCTCATGCTTTCATGTGTCTACACATTGCGTCCCCATCTTAAATGTGCTAGAAATATGTTGCACCTAGTTCTTTCATCCCATCTGCGAAGTTAGAACAAAAATTGAGCTTTATTACAGAGGTGGGAAGCTAAAAAACCCAAGGTGACTATTTGGCAAGTGGGCCAATGGCTTGTTAGCAATAGAACTTGCATCCTCATCCTTGTATGTGTGTCTGAGCACCATCACTGGCTTGGGCTTTAAATACTCGGTGCAGAAATTAATTTTTCCATGAAATCTACTGCTTAGGAATTGTTGCTGAGTTCACACTGCAGAAATCAGAACCTGGGGTTCAGTGCTTATGGTTCGTGCCAGCTGGAAACCTCATCTGAGCCTGGAATCATACATTGCTAATCATGCTGCCAGCCAGCTGAGGTCATTCCCATATATCTACAGACGCTGCTGGAAATCCCATCAGCTCAGGAAGATCATCTCCACTTTCATATTCTGAGCATCAGAACTCCATATGTTCCAGTTTCTTTTTCCAGTGACGTAGAGTCAAGAGTCGCTCAGCAGCCTGTGTGTGTATTTACAGGTGGCTCTGGACGGCGAGGGGGAAGATTTTCTGCCCAAGGCATGGGGTAAGTTTCACTGGCACAAACCACAGCAAAAATAAAAGTCTGTTCATGAACAGTACTGTTTGTGTCAGTCATTTGCGTTTCCGCTTTCTTTTCTTTTGTTCATAAGGCCCAAACTGCATCATGCTAACTTAAATTTGGGATGGCTGGTATAGCTGAAGCATCCCTCTGCTGAAAGAACTGCCTTGTGAGACTGTGAGATGTGTCACAGCCTGAATAAAATCAGTTGCTTTCAAAATGTTTCACCAGAGGAGAGTGATCATTTCCATCCTCATATTTCTTACAGAACTTTCAACCCTGCTGACTATGCTGAGCCAGCCAGCACGGATGAGAACTACGGGAGCAGCAACAACAACACGTGGAATAACACTGGGAGCTTTGAGCCGGACGATGGCACAAGTAAGTGTCTTGAAGCTCGTGTGTACTGGTTTGTATTGAGAGGGTGAGTGGATTTTTGCATCTATCTGATTGCACTGGGGAGGTTTTGGGCAGGTCTTAGGCCTGGGGAATGGATTGTTGGTTTAGAGATGAATTTCAGTGATCCTGATTCTTTGCACATGTTTGGGTGATCACACTGGAAATGGGGAGCTGGCTAATTGCTCTGGGGTGAGCTTGTGTGTACTGTTGCACGATAGAGGCCACTCACCTCCCTTTGTTTCCCAGTAGAAACCATGCTGCTGTTTGGAAAAGTGCTTTTTATAAACTGTAGTGTAACAAACAGGTCCAAGTTGTCCTGATGTCAGGTGCATCCTCCGGAGAATATTACTTGGAGTCAGATGTCTTGCTCTCGATTTTGGTACTGGAAGCATTCTCTCTTTCATGGTCATCTTGCTCAAACTGTGATGAGACAAGACTTTATTATAGAAATGAGCCAAAAGGAATTCCTCCTCCTTCCCTTTTTGAAGCCAGCATGTGTTTGGTGGGCGGTTCTGAACACCCAGCAGCCCCTGCACGTTCTCCTGCATTGGGAAACCAGTGCTCCTGGTTTTGTTTCACATACACACAGTATGTAGGTGAACAGATATAGGTGAACTCAGATTTTGCAGGGTGAGAATGGGAGTTGCAGGGGACAGTCCTTGACCATAAGTAGCCTGTTTGTGAGGGGGCGGTTTCAGAGTGGTGGTTGGGTTGGTTTTTTTGTGGAGCAATCTTGCACCGCTGTGAAGTCAAACTACTTTTCCACAATTACTGAGTATTCAAGTAAATACCACATCTTGTGTGTCAGGAGCATTTATACCTGTGTTGATTGTGCTTTAGGCCACTTCCATATTGCTTGTATTGGCTGAAAAACTCATAGCTTTGGAAAGAGAGAATTAAAGTCCTGTAAACTGGGATACTTTTTACTGAACCTTGTTAGTGTTGGGGAAGGGGGAGGGAGCTTGTTTGTATGTATTTTGATGGGGTTTGTTTGGGTTTTGTTTTTTTGTTTGTTAGGTTTTTTTAACAAAACAGGGGGCTGTGGAAAGGGGGAAAAATAAGTCTGTTTTTGTAAAACCCCAGCAGATTGAGTGATCATCATCTTGGCAATTGAAAAATGGTTTTAAATACAGGAGGGAATAGTGTGGGCATGTGTTAAGGGCAGTTGGGTGCACTTGGCTCCAGAGGAAAAGGGATGGGAGTGGACAAGCTCTACATGCTGTAAGTTTAACTGTCTAGTGGGAACAGGCTTCTGTGTGGATGACTTTTTTTCTGTGTTGGTGTTGTGTGGAATTGTCAAACAAAGTGGATTTAGAGTGTGGTTGGGGGGAATTGAAGATTTTTTTTTTGACAGAACAAGTAAAATTTGCTCTAGTACGACAATGCAACTGTAAGGTTTATTGTGCAATACTGCTGGTCACCTGTGTTGTGCATGGTCATTTTGTTTCCAAGTTAGTAGCCACAGGCATCTCTTTAAATTAACAATATCCACAGGTACAATGTGACTGGTGTATGTGGGGGTCAGTGAAACTCACCTTCACTTTTTACGTCAAAATTTCACTGGTTGTCTTTCTTTTCTTTTTTTTTTTGTTTCAGGACTTGATTTCATTGGGGGTGAGGGGTCAAATTATCCCCGAAAATTTGACACTGCTCCTGGTACGATACATCCAGGCGCACTAACTGCCCCGGATACCTTTACTTTATAGCTTTTAAAAAAAACCCTGAAATATCTGTGGATATGTCATTCTTCTCTCTCTTAATTTGTTCATTTTAATGAATATTTGACATTTGTTCTGACTGTGCTTCTACTAATGCTGACACCTTGAATGTCAATTGGGAGAGGCTAACCCCAATTCCTGCAGATTATGATGTAAATTTCAGCTTCAGCCACTGCTTCTTGGCACCCAGAGCAGCTCTGTGTCCACAGCACTGGTGACAGAGTATCCCACCCAAGGGCAGCAGGCTTGAGGCAGCTCAGTCGTGTTCCCTTTGTCTTGCATCCTGAAAGCTGTGACTTGCTGTTGCCCCCGTGCTGTATCTGCAGTGGTCCCATGCTGGCTCCCTGCTGCTCTTGCCCAGGGTCAGGACTCTGCTGCGAGGGGAATTGGTCTGGCTGAGCTCTCTTGTGCTTTGCTTGTGGCTTGTGGCTGCTGCAGGGTGAGCAGTGCCCAGTGGCTGCTCTGGCATGCTCCTGCTGCCTGGCTGCTCCTCTTCACTTCCCTGCAGTTGAAGATGATGGTGGATTTTGAGGTGACAGGGATGCTTGATGGCAAAGCTGCTCAGTGCCTGGCCACTTTGTTTTCTGTTCTTACACCTCTATGCCTTATGAAGCCAAGAGACACCCATGAGATCATCCAGTTTGCCAAATTCCACTGGTGTCCATAACAAGGCCAACATCATGTTTGACTGTCTCCTGTATAACCTGAGGTCTTGAAGTTGAGGCTAAGGAACCTTCCCGACAAACTTGACTCTTGAAGGTCAGGGCAGGAGGAGGAGTGTTGAGGCTGAAGAGTCTCTCTGGAAGGGGCCCAAAGGCAGGCAGACATACCTTGGAGTGTCTCCTGGTTCTCACCTCAGGGTTAATCTTTAACTTCCACAGGCAGCACAAGGCCATCTGCTCCCGGGCAGCCATTGTGGTTTTGCTGCCCTTTGGCTTTGTTTGGATTTACATTCCTTTGAGGTGCAGAGTGAGGGCCTTTGAGTCTGTTGCCCTTCCAGGCTGAGACAACAGGCCTGGATCCAGTCCTTGAGAGGCAGCAGACTGCCTGATGGGCTGTGGGAGGAGCAAGCTGGGTGCTTAGTTTGAAATGAAGAGACAGTGTGTTTGAGGAGGGATGTGGAAATCCTGGGGACACAATGGGATTTTTTTTCCTTTGCCACAATCATATTTGCACATGCTGTTGGCTTAATTGTATTTTTTTTTTCTCTCTTCCTTGTTTGAGAAACTTAAAGACCAGCAGCTCTTTGAAGGGCTTTCTGAAAGCAGAGAGGAGGGCTTGCTGTTCAGAAGACAACCCTTCCAAAATGGTGTTAGAAGGGTCAGAGTGTTGCTTGTGTTGCAGCCCTCCAGCTTAATGGAGAGCAACACATTTGGTTTCTTTGAAGAAACTTCCCACTCTGAGCTGGTTGGGAGCTTTCTGGAGCATTCCTGGTGAATGCCTGGTTGTACATTAAAAGTCTTTATTTTCCCATCTGCCCCTTTGTGTGCAGGGAGCACAAGCCATGTTGAGTCAGTGTCCAGCATTTTAGGAGTAGACTTGCCAAGAAGGTCCTGTCAATGGGTGCTCTTCATCTGCAGGGTTTCCTTCTGCTTTTCATGCTGCTTTGCTTTTCTTCTCTTCTCCTTTTCCCCAAACAAGCAAGACTTAAGCACCCTGTACTGTGTTCCTGCTTGCACAAACTCTTCTTGGGGCAACTTTTCTGGCTTCCTGCTCTCTGGGCCATCTGCAGGTACATCCAGCTCTCATTCTACCTCTTGGGTAAGGGTTGAGCTGGAAGGACCTTTCTGATCCATGAAAATCTGGAAAGCAACCTTCCTGACTCTGCTATGAGGGCACAGAAAATCTGAGGCATGGGGCAATCTGAGTTTTTAAACCCCAGATGTGTTTCACATTGAATGTGTTGAACTTCTGATGCTTCTGGCTGGGAAGGAAGGGGTAGAGTAGTGTGCTTTGAGACTCCTGGCACTCTTGGAAGTCGTGTTAATATCTGTGTTTCAAACTTGAATATAAAAAAAATAAATCCTGGAAGGCTTCTTGAATTGGCTCAACTTGTCAAGCAAAACAAAACAATAAGGACAAAACAATAATTCACCGATAAATATTTCTTGCACTGAATTCCCCACTTCTAGACAGGCAGTTGTTTGAGTATGCAGTTAAAGCATGTATGGGGAGATCTGTGTCCTGCAGAAGAATCTGCAATGCTCTTTCCCTGCATGCTGTGTTTTATGTTGTAAAAGGCTTTCAGCTTCTGAAAGGGCTGATGCCAACTTGTTCCGTCCCTGTGTCTCCAAGATTAACCCTGTCGGTGCTGTCATGTTTTGTTGATCTGGTTTGCATGATCTAGAAACAAGCTGTGCAAAACAGGGCTGGCTTTGTGCTCTGAGGTTTTTGTGGGTGTGAAATCTCCTGCTCTCCTCCCAAACCAAGTCTTAGTTGTTCATTGGATTCAGAAGTTGTCATGTAATATTCAAAGTACAGAGGTTAAACTGTGATGAAAGTGAGGGTCGGAACAAGTTGAAGATGCAGCCAGGCAAAACTTATTTTCTGTAAATTTTGCTTGCTTAAATTGTGCTGTGGATTGCAGCTGAGATATCCAGCTTTTCTTCCCAGTACTTTAAGCTTTGAGCATATCTCTGCAACTGCTCACAGAAAACGCAGGAATTGCTTAGTCCCTTAAACTTTCCCTTCTGAATCCCGTTTGCCTGTGCACAGGAGACCCTGGTACACTCAGGTCTCAAGACTGTTTTTGGTGGGGGGAGAACATGAATCGTGGGAATGGCTCAGTTGTCCCTAGGTTTTATAGAAACTTGAGTTTTACCTGGGTGGTGAGATGCTGTGCCAAAGCTGGCAGGAGGCCCGTGAGGGAGGTACTCTGTCCAAGCTGCTGGGGTAACACTGACTGCTCCCAGGTGCACAAACCTACAGCTACTGCAGTGCAAGGGGAAGTCAGGAAAATGGCACAAGGAGGCTGGGGAAGATTCTGGGACTTCCTTGCTGAGCTCAGCTCGCCTGTTGGGTGTCAGGAAGTTTGTGTTGCCCTGTCTGCCAGCCCAGCAGGCCCTCTCTTTTCAGCCTAGCCTGTGCCAGCAAGACAGAGGTGATCCTGTTGTGGTACCTTGCCCAGGAAGCATGGGTTGGGGTCAACTGCTTTAACCTGCTTGGTTGGCAAATAGAAATCCTCCTGGCTACCTGCAAAGCTCCCCAGTGCTTCCCCAGCTCTTGGAGGTAGAGCTTTGATGAATACATAACTTCTGTACCTGTTGTTGTCCCTGTAGGTGCGTGGAGAGCAGCGACAGAAGAATGGGGCACGGAGGACTGGAATGAAGATGTAGGTACTCTCCAAACCCCTCTCCTCTGTGCCTCTGCCAGCAGGCTGCTGTCCTGTCTGTACACAGAGCTGTGAGGGGAGCTCAAAGCTTGTCCTTCCCAAACTATGGGCAGAACCCCAGCCAGGCTCCCAGTTCCAGGAGCTATGATGAATAAGTAATCATCACAGCTTCTAAAGCATATGTGCAGTAGAGGTTGCCATAGGAGCCCAAGACAGGAAGGGATCTCGTGGGGCATCGAGGCTGGTTCTCTCATTTCCTGTAACTGCATCATGGAATTCTTTCAAAAACTGGCCTGACTCCACACAGAAGTCTTGCTCTGTTCCTCCACTGGAGTGGGAACTGGGGAAGGTTTGCCTTTGATCACACCACATCCCATGGAGGAGGCAGCAGCAGTTTCATGCGTGTTGTGTGCCTCTGCTTGTCCTTGTGATTTGGATGGAACAGAAGCTCTTGACTTTACTTTCTGACATGCTCTTTGACATGCCTTTTGTTCTCTAATGCCTCCTTCAGGGGAGAATGGATGCTGTTAGCACTGGCTTTTAATGCCTCTCAGTTTCTTCTGAAATGGGCTTCAGTCCCTCCAAATCAAGGGAGGGCTTCTGTTGCAGATGGGTGCAGGGTTGGGCTTTTTTAGTGCAATTGCTAGCTTTGCATTCTCATTTTGGCTCAGCCAACAGACTGGGCAAGAAGGGGAAGCATTTGCTTTCCAGGCACCATCTGAGGGAAGCTTTCCTGCTCTTTGGAGGAGCAGTTTCTCTTTGTTGAGTCAGGTCTCTCCTAGAAGGGGGCCTTTGAGAGCCCTTCTTGACTCCAGTGTGCATGAAGCACTCCCAGGTGTTCTAGATTTAGTTTTTAAACTCTGGCACTTTAGTTTCTGGCAGTTCCTCAGCCTGGAATAGAAGCTGTTCATGTTCAGATACATTCCAGGCTAAATCACTGACCTCCCTCTTCACCCATTTTTGAGCAATGTAATTTTCCCTTCCACAGTTGATCTGTTGGTCAGATATCCAAGTGAGCCTTTATCCTTGGAAGCTTAAGTGTGGGTCCAAAGTTTCTTCCTTTGGCTTCTCTACCAGTGCTTGTCCCTACCTGTGCAGGGGCTTTTGCAGTTCTGTGCTGTGTGCCATTGACTCAGAGCACCAGCTCAAGGCCCTGGGAACCCTAGTGGGTTTGTGGACTATGGGAAATTTGTGGAAGGATTTGAGGGACTTTTATTTTTTTTCTTCACTTGTGTACTTGCCTGAGAAGAATACATGAAATAGAAGCTGATTCTAAACATTTGAATTTCTTGAGTTTTTCTGTGGCTGTTTTGTCTCAAACATTCATGTGCTTTATGTCACAGGCACTGTTACAAAGCACTACTCTCACTCTTGAATTCTTTTTCCCTTTTTTATCTTTCAGCTGTCAGAGACAAAGATCTTCACTGCTTCCAATGTGTCTTCAGTGCCTCTGCCTGCTGAGAATGTGACAATCACAGCTGGACAAAGGTGAGCACCCATGGTGATGACATTTACCTGGGAAAAGTGGCACACAAGTCCAGGAACAATTTGTCATCTTCGACTAAACCTTGCCAGCTAGCTAAAATGCAGCAGCTATGAATGACATGAGATGGATTAAAATGGAAAAGTTGACTTAGGAGTTTCTGGGTCCTGATCTTGAATTAGAGTTTTCCTAGGCTCTGCTCCTGGTTCTTCAGGTTTGGGGCATTTTGCTGTGTTAAATTAATGAAAAATGTGGTTTAAAATTAAAGGCTATGCAGGGTCTTACTAATCTCTCTCTCCTTTTGAAGTTGCTACTGGCAGTTTTGAGTTAACATTCTACAGATTCCTTCAATTTATAATGTTAAAGCTGTGAGGCTGGAAGGGGAATGCTGCTGTTGTGGAAGAAGGAGCTCATGGTAACCTTGGTGGGTTATCCTATTCCTCTTTGCAGAATTGATCTTGCAGTCCTGCTAGGAAAGACACCCTCTTCCATGGAGAATGAATCAACAAACCGGGAGTCATCCCAGACTCCTTCTCTGGCCCAGCCACTGGTGTTCAGCAATTCCAAGCAGACTGCTTTGTCCCAGCCAGCCTCTGGAAACTCCTTCTCTCACCACAGCATGGTAAGGAACTGCTCCTCTCTGCCAGTGGAGGTTTGACTGGGATTGCTCATCCCCTGACATTCTCTGTTTGGGTAATATGGGAAATGCAGTCCTGACACCTGCTTGCTGCTGGGGACTGGCAGAGCCAAATAATTTGCCAGTCTGCTTCAAATGCAGAGGCCTGAAGTTCATTGCTCTGTTTGAAATAACTGGAATAATTCCCCCCCGTTGCCCTTGTCTGACTTGCAGCATGTACTTCTTTCCTGCTCACAGGAAAGGAAAAAGTCTTGTGGTCCAGGGCTTGCAGTTTCAACAAATTGAGAAGTGGAAGTGTTTGGGAACTGGTGCTGTATGGAACTGGGGGATGGAATGCTGGCATCTACTGGCAGGAGAGGGAAGGAGGCATTGAGTCAGTCAGGGATGTGCACAGACCTGGGCAGATGTTGCTTTGTGTAACTTTATCAAAAAGAAATAAAGATTGTGCACTTATTGGTGAGATAGTTGAGGAAGGATTTTCAAAAGCACCTGAACATAAAGCCAAGTTCTCCAGGTGTTTCTTTTTTAATGCAACCAAATGCATGAGAATAATTTTGTGCATTTTTAAAAGTCTGTCTGTTAATTTTCTTTGTAACCCTCTGTGGCACAGTACCATGCTATGGGTTGGGCAAGAGATGACCATACCTGCACTCACACACAGTGAAGGCTGGGAGAGAAGCATCAGCCCTCCCTGCCAGCAGTGTGTGTGTTTGAAGCTCAGGACTGTTAAGCTTAGGCATCCAGTGAGAAGCAGCAGAGTAACAGGGCATTCAGACTTGTGTTTAGAGATGTACCTGTCCTCTGAGCCAAGTTCCCAGCCATGGAAGATGTTGACTGTGTTATCTCCTTGCTGAAATTGCAGGTGAGCATGCTGGGGAAAGGGTTTGGAGATGTCGGGGAGGCCAAAGGCAGCAGTACCACAGGGTCTCAGTTTCTGGAGCAGTTCAAGACAGCCCAGGCGTTGGCTCAGCTGGCAGCTCAGCACACTCAGCCTGCTGGGAGCACCACTGCTGCTTCCTGGGACATGGGATCCACCACACAGACCTCGTCCCTGGTGCAGTACGGTAAGGAAAAGCAGCTTGGCTTCCTAGAGAGGGAACAGCATGTTCCCCCAGCACTGCAGAGGCACACTGTGAGCAGTGGGGGGAGGGATGCAGTGGAGGGGCTGATCACAAGTTCACAACCAAGCCAGCTGAGCTGGAGAAAATGAAAAGAACCGTAGGTGCAAGTTTGTGAGACTAAAATGTAATAGTGTGTCTGAGTCTCTCCCTGTTCCTTTTACCCTTGGAACAGTTGAATCCATCATTCCAACATGCTTCACGGCCAGGGGTCTGGCATTCCTGAGCCTCTCACACTGTGCAGAACTACTTCCTGGTGTAAAGTTGTGCCAGAAAAAGGTCTGAAAGGGCACCTCTGGAGAATAGCTCTTGAATACCAACACTTGTCAGTCTCCTCTCCCTGGTGACTTGGTGTTATCTTCCAAAGGAATGCAATTTGCTGTTAAATGCCAAAAAGTAACTCTGCCTCTGACCTGGCATGAGAGAATAAACAGGGATTGAGAGACTCTTCTCAGATGAGATGCTGAGCTCTGCTGTGGTCAAGTGCTAGTGCCATTTCCTTCAGCTTGTGCTTGTTCCAGGAAAATGGCTCTGGTTCAAATCTAAGCTGAAGAAAAACGGAGCCTATCCTAGTGACAGTGAGTGTTGGCAGCTTCTGATCTCAGACAAGAAGCTACAGAAGAGAGTTAGAGCGAATAGAAGTTGTTTTTTAATGAGCTGTATTAAGGCTTAGTAAGAGGAAGGTGGTGCAAAGACCTGAGGGTGGCAGTCCTGAGCAGTCATGTTGCTTGGGGACACCCAGTCCCTGCAGGGGAAGTAGTAGGCAATGGAATATTGGAATGTTGGCAGAAACGGGAAGGAAGTGGCATTAAGCTGGTGCAGGACTCTGACATGCAGTGTCTCCACACAAGGGACTCTGGAGTCCAGCTTTTCTTGGAGAATGGAGGACTTCTGCCTTGCAAGCTGGCTTTGTTCTGTAGAGATGGTGGAAGGAGCTGAGGGGAGAAGGGCTTAAAAAGGCTCAGCACTGATGGTGGTGAGAGTGCAAGGCTGGGAGTGGAGATGCTGGGGATCTCTGCTCTGATTTTAACAGGCTCCAGGACAGCTCATAGTAGGAAGTCAATTTATTTTTCTTGATAAGTGTCAGAACTTGATTTAGTTTTAAGGCAACAAATCCTGTTAACTCACCTCTGTCTCACCCTGCAGATCTCAAGAACCCAACAGACTCTTCTGTGCATAGTCCCTTCACTAAACGTCAGGCCTTCACATCAACTTCAACTATGATAGAAGTGTTCATGCAGGAGAAGCAGCCTGTGGTGACTGCCTCCACAACCACGCCGGCGCCCCCATCCTCTCCGCTGCCCAGCAAAACCAATCCTGTGCCCCAGATGTCCCCAGGGTCCTCAGATAACCAGTCCTCAAGTCCCCAGCCAGCCCAGCAGAAGCTGAAGCAGCAAAAGAAAAAAGCATCATTAACATCAAAGGTGTGGATTGATGGTGGGCAAGGTGGTGTCGGGCTGTGTTAGAGCTGCAGAAACATCTGTCTGGGCTGGTGAGGGCAGGTCTGGGCTTGGCCTTCCTGCTGTTAGCACTGGGTGTTTGTGGGGGTGATGGAGTTGTGTGCCAGCCTGGGTTGAACAGGGTTAATTCAAGGGCTGTAAGCCTGTAACTGCCATTGCGCGCTGGGAAACATGAGCACTAAAATAATTGTCTGTGCTGATCCCCGGGAGCAATTGGCCCATTCTGTTGTTCCTCCCTTGCAGATTCCTGCACTTGCAGTGGAAATGCCTGGCTCAGCGGATATCTCAGGGCTAAACCTGCAGTTTGGGGCGTTACAGTTTGGTTCGGAGCCTGTTCTCGCCGAGTACGAATCAACGCCCACGACCAGCGCTGCCGTCAGCCAGTCTCAGAGCAGCCTGTACACCAGCACGGCCAGGTGAGGGCTAGGAACCTTTAATCCAAGCAGGCAGCTTTGGGAGGCTGTTGGTCCCACGGACTTGAGTTGTGCTGCATACTAGTAGACCCTTTCTGACTGTGCTGTGGTCACCAAGGGGGGACAACGTATGCAACAGCAAAGCGTAAGTTGCCAGCAGACTCATCAGGCACCTGTGTGGCTGTTTTGGCCTGCGGTACTTCCACAGAAAGCAGAGTTTTCCTGCTGGCCTTAGACTGTGTTGCTGGAAACACAAGAGGGGAATACTCAGCAAAACTGTTCCATGCCCCTGGTGAACAGATTCTGAGTGGTTTGTCCTGCCTTTTGCCTGGCAGACTGGGACACAGTGGGGTAGCTGTATCTACAGTGACAGTGCCTTGATGAAGCAGTATACTTCTGCCTTCTGTTGGGCTGACCCGTAGTAACTGGCTGTGCCTTGAGTGCAAGGACCTGAGTGGTGGTGGCTCATTAAGTGTTACCTGAGGCAGGTGTGAGGTTGGGTGCCAGCATCCTGCCATGGCTGAGCTGCCCCTGCTTTCTGGGCATGTTTCTTGGCTTGGCTGCTTTGTGTGGTGCTATTAGGCTGATGCTTTATCTTGAATATTTGAAACTAGGAGCCCAGTCTGGGTCAGCAGCTTACAACAGGGCTGTTTTAGAGGAAAACTCCTTTCTTTTTTATTTTCTTTCCCCTTTGTAGTGAATCTTCATCCACAATTTCGTCCAATCAAAGCCAGGAGTCTGGTTACCAGAGCGGCACAATACAGACAGCAACATTTACCTCCCAGAACAGCGCTCAGGGACCACTGTATGAACAGAGATCCACCCAGACGAGGCGATACCCAAATTCCATCTCCTCGTCGCCCCAGAAGGATCTGACCCAGGCTAAGGTAAGAGAGGAGCTTTGTGCTGAGTGAGCCTTGTGTGTGAAGCAGTGTCTCAGGGGAAGCTGAGTGGTTTATCAAGTGGTTCTCCAGCCTCAGCGTGTGGCTTGTGGGCTCTCATGAGAGTTCTCACCTGGCTGCCCCCAGTGCCCCCAGCTGTGTTACATGCTTGGGACTGGGCCACTGGTGTCAAGTTGATTGCAAGGTGTGTGTTGTGTCATGTGCAACTACCCTGCTAGACAGGGGCATGCTGGCAAAGGATTTAATTCCATCTTAAGGATTTGATTCTTGCATGCTGCACACCAGTTCAGTAACATCAGGTTTGGGTAGTGAATGTGAGTTGAGGATGTTGAGGCAGTCTAACTACCAGCAGCAGAGAAACTTCTTGCACTGATTTCTCAAATATACTCTTGGGGGTCGTGCTGGCAAGGGGCTAGCTGGCCTTGGAACTGACCACAGCATAGTCTGGTGATATGTACCAGGACCTTTTCGTAACTGAGGAGGGAGTGTGGGAGGAAGCTGACACTAGCTCTGTCTCTGGAAATGCAGAGCTGTAATGCCCAGTATTCCTGTTTTCTCTTCTTCCTCAGAATGGTTTCAGTTCTGTACAGCCCACGCCATTACAAACCACACAGGCCGTTGAAGGTAAGTGTCTGCCAGCACAGCAGTCTTTTGTACTGCTCATGGTCTCTGCTTCAAATGAGAAGCTTTATCTGTGCTAATAGCAAGTCCTTTCCCCACTGGACTAATTGCTGCCATTTAGATTACTTGCTTGCCTTGAAACGTTCAGCCTTCTGCTGATGGATCCATGAGATCCTTGGTGGATCACCAGTGACAATAATTTATTCTGCTTTGTTTGTGGAAAGCTCCTCATCTGTAGGTCTTGAAGCTCTTTGAAGAGCTGATGGCAGTATGGGGTTAAAGTGAGACACAGAACACAATCACAAGTGTGTAACTGGTTGACAGCAGTGAGGGAAGCCCCAGATCTCTTGACTCCTCTAGCTGAGCATTTGCTGATCCTTGTCCCTGAGTCACCCTCTGGAAGTTGCTGATAGCTGCCTCTAACCCAAAGCTTTTGTTTGCAGGTGCTACAGGCCCCGCAGTGAAATCTGATTCCCCCTCTGCTCCCAGCATCACACCTCTCAATGATGGGGTGTCTGCGTCATCCCTGCTGACAACAGCCAGCCAACACTCGACAGCTCTGAGCAGCCTGAGCCACAGTGAGGAACTCCCCAGTACGACCACTGCCCAGCTCAGCAGGTGAGTGAGCATGGGGGGGATTTCTGGAGAAACAGAACGAAGAGAAGGAGTCTACAACAGACATCAGAGACTGTTTCAGGCAGTGAGGAAGACTGAGATGACTCATCCCATCCGAGTAGATGGGGAATGGGATAGTGCTACCAATAGTGATTCTCACCTTTTATTTCTCCTCCTGCAGTGCGTTACCCACGCAGCAGAACAGTCTGTCCTCATCCACATCCTCTGGGCGAACATCAACTTCAACTCTTCTGGTGAGTCTGGGTGTGCTCTCATGCTGTGTGCCCTATTCCTGCTCGGCTTGGCCAGGTTTTCTGGGGTGTTTGACCTTGGGGCTGCAGTTGTGACAGAAGCTACCAGGCTGCTGGCTGTCCTGCTGGAGTTTGGGTGATGTGTGGAGAGAGGACGGGGTCATGTCAGAACACTGTGCACCTGTGGCTTGAGGCTGTTGACATGCTACTTGTCTCCAAGTGAGCAGTGGCTTGTTTTGAGCCTGTAGCAGTCCTCAAAAGTGCTGCAGACTTGCAACCACGTCAGAGCAAACTGGTAGCTGATGCTGTGTTACCAAATGTCTCTTCTGCTGGAGCTTTCATAGTACAGAGTCCAGGGGTATCAGATTCTGCAGCAGAATAAATCTCCTTGCCACAAATGCACTGTCAAGCTCTGCTCCCCCCCAGCAGACAGATGTTTTGGGACACAGCCACAGAAGAGGCTTGAAAGCATTATGGGTTGGCTGCTGTCATGACTTTGGACTTAAACCAGGTGCAAAGCAGGTTTCTTTGTAGCCTGCAGCAGTTTTGCTGCAGGCACATCCACATGCAGCACAGTGTTTTGTGTAGACAGTGTCCTGTGGTACCTGTGCACTCTGTTCCACCGGCCTGGTCCCCTGACTTTCCTCCCTTCCTTCCCTAGCACACAAGTGTGGAGAGTGAAGCAAGCCTCCATTCTTCTGCTAGCACTTTCTCCACCTCCTCCAGCACGGTGTCGGCTGCCCCGCCGGTTGTCAGTGTTTCATCCAGCCTCAGCAGTGTCAGCAGCCTGGGCCTCAGCCTCAGCAGTAACTCCACAGTGACAGCCTCAACTCGCAGCTCTGTTGCAACAACATCAGGTACTTTCCTGGGTACTGCTGTACAGGAGTGGGGTGTGGGGGCTAAAACAGCTTCTGCTGTTTGCTTCACTGTGGAACTTTACTTTTCTCTTCCTTTTTCAGGAAAAGCTCCTCCCAATCTCCCTCCTGGAGTCCCACCATTGTTGCCTAATCCATACATCATGGCTCCAGGGTTGCTACATGCCTATCCAGTGAGTAAACAATCAGCTCTTTGCAGTGATGTCATGCCACCAGATCCCACCCAGCTCCCTCTGCCCCACGGAGGGATGCAGCATAGTGGGGAAACCAAAAACTGACATAGCCCAGCGGGGGTGCCTTAGACAGGTGGAGTTTGGACCTACTGTTTTCTGTAAAATCCACGTGCCTGTGGAGGGGTAAATGTCTGTCCTAGTGACCCCAGAGCAGAGTCTGTGTGCCTGTTCTCTGCTGCCTCCCCAGCCTTTGGGGAGCAGCAACCCTTGGGCAGAGCACAGAGCATGAAGCATGGAGCTGTGTTAGAAACATGGTGTGACAAAGGGCAGATGGGGCAAGGGCGGTGACTGCCACAAAGTCTGGGGGTGTGTCACAGCCCTCTCCTGAAGGTGAGAACAGAAGTCAGTCTTGGAATAATTTCCAGAGAAAAACTGTTCAGTGGCTGTGTGGTCTGGAGCACTCTCCTTTGAGCAGCTCACAGGAGCCTCTGGCAGTGTCAGCCTGTGCAGGGACTCCTGCTGCCTGTGCCTGGGGGATCGTGTGGCTGCTGACCAGCTGCTTCTGGCTTGTCTCATGTTTATCAAAATGTTTAATCTAAAATTAGCTAAGTATCTTTATCTAGTCCGTGACTCTAACATCATCTTCTGCTCTTTTTCTAGCCACAGGTGTACGGATATGATGACTTGCAAATGCTCCAGACAAGATTCCCATTGGTGAGTACTGCAGAGTGACAGGGACACACCACTCCTGCCAGCACTGTGAGGGTACAGACAGGTCAGGCTGTGAGTGCTCCCAAAGAGCTGGAAAAATGGGGTGCTGGATGGATGCACCTCTCTGTGGCAGCTCTGAGGAGATAATTAGTTGCTCCTTGGCACGTGGGAAGTTGGAAGTCTGAGTTACTCCAGCAGTATCCCTTGTGGGGCCAGGGAGCGTGAGAGCTGTATCAGCAGAGCTGTTGTACAGACTCACCTCTGATCCCTGGCAGAAGTGACTAAATGAGAACGGGCTTTATTTACTGATAGGCTGTGTGTCCATTTTCTTGTGGAGCAGAAGGGAAAGTCCAGCAGCTTAAGGACTGCATACCAGTAGACCTTATCTGGCTCTTCTCATAGCTAGATGAGGGGGATGGTGCATGCTACAAAAACGTGGGGCTGCTGTAGATTGTGATCAGCCTGGATGTGGCTGGTTGAACTGTGGTGCCCTGACATATCTTGCAGCTGCAGTACATAAATTCCTCTCTGCCAAAAGATACTGTTTTGCACTTCAGACAGATCTAATAAAATATCTCCTTTTGTTTTTATTTGTCAGGATTACTACAGCATCCCATTCCCTACACCCACCACCCCGCTGACTGGAAGAGATGGCAGTCTGAGCAGCAATCCGTACTCTGGTAGGGAAAAAGGCTGCTCTAAATCCCATCCCATCAGGGGATGCTGCTGCTACTAGTGTCCTGTGCCTTTGTCTGCTGGAGCTACATCTGCAGCAGCCTCCTGCACTACCTGTGGTTTGGAGCATTGGGTCTCACAGCTAAATTCTGGTCTTCCTTTTGGGCAACTGGTTTTGTCAAGGCCTTTTACTGGGAAGAGGTGGGTGAGTTAGTGCAGCAGTTGGAAAGGGGATGAAGAAGGACTGAAAGTTTTTGCAAGGTGTACAGCTGGGGAACTGCTTTCCAGGTGGTGGTGTGGCAGGTGGTAAGCAGTGCTTCTCAAGCACTGAGAGTAAAAACACAAACACAAAATAAGGAGTTATTAAGAATTTTATCTATGAGACAGTCCCATCAAGAAGAGAAGTGGGACATTTGGGACCTGTCAAACTCAACCCAAGCACCAAGCAGGCGCCTGACCCCTCACTGACCTTGGTAGATGTGTTTATGCACTGCCAATTTGCAGTGGATAGTGACTGCTGATATTTCACATGCTTAGGAATTGTTGCACTTTGAGGTTTGATCTTTTTCCAGCACTGCTTCTCCATAGCTTTATTGGGAGCCAGTTTGTGTGAAAGTGCTTTTGCCCAGCTGAGGCTGAGATGCCAAGCTTGGAGCATGGCACCATGTGAGCTCTGAACTGGAGAGTGTTTGCATGGAGGAGCCAAGCCAGGTGCTCATGAAGAGCAGCATAGGGAGCTTCCCCCAGCCCTGCAGCCAAGCCCTGCACAGCCCAGGCAGGGAACTGGGTTGTGTTTAGTCCTGCTGCTGGTGTGCAGAGAGGGATGAAGGAGAGCTCTAGCACAGGCTCTGCTGCACAGAGTGCCAGTGGCAGGTTTATCCAGTGCCAAATTGTGGGCTGGCATCAGGCAGTGTAGCACAGGAGATTAGCTACTGTGGGTTTCCCTTCTCCTCTGTAGTCCTCTCAGGGCCAAGGAGTAATGTAACAGCATGGTCTTATCAGTGTGCAAAGGTCTGAGGGCTTGTGAGCACTGCAGACCTTTGCAGTGGCAGCAGGGGGTTGATCTAAGTCACTGTTTATCAAAAAGGCTGGGTCACCTTCGGGCTGAGCTGGAACAGGCCAGGATCTTGCACATCTTTCCTTCACTCTCACGCCCTCTATTTCAGGTGACTTAACAAAATTTGGCCGAGGTGATGCCTCTTCCCCTGCTCCTGCAACAACTCTGGCACAGCCTCAGCAGAGCCAGACCCAGACCCATCACACCACGCAGCAGACGTTTCTGAACCCGGCGCTGCCTCCTGGCTACAGTTACACCAGTCTGCCGTACTACACAGGGGTACCAGGGCTCCCAAGCACCTTCCAGTATGGGCCCGCCGTGTTCCCTGTGAGTTTCCTGCAGGCAGGGCGTTGGCATTCGGGCAGGGGGTGCAGCAAAGCCTTTCCTGACCCTGCCCCTCTCCATTCTGTAGGTTGCTCCTACCTCTTCTAAGCAGCATGGTGTGAATGTCAGCGTCAACGCATCAGCCACCCCGTTCCAACAGCCCAGTGGCTACGGCTCTCATGGGTACAGCACTGGTAAGAGACCTGTCCAAGCACCTTCCACGGTAGCAGGGCTTGCTCCCAGGCTCGCTGGCTGTAATGGGGACTGCTGTCTTACAGCAGTAAGGGAGGAAAGTGTGTGGAGTGCCACTCTCAAGTCATTCAGTTATCCTTGGGCCCAGGATTGTTCTGCATCCACATCTAGAGCAGGTTTTGGAGGGGTAGAGCACTTCATGCCTTCCTTTGTGCCCCACAGTTGGGTGGCTGGGGCCTTGGACCCATGTCAGAAGCTTTAAGCTGCTTAATTGTTTGGTTTTGTTCGATTGTTGTTTTAAACTGCCTTTCTGTGATCAATAGAATAGCAGTTATTCTGGATTTGAACTCATTTCCCACAAGTGTTTGGCAGACACTTTCTAGGAAAGTATTCTTGATTCAAAGATGCAGGAAGGTTGTGAACCTGCAGCCTTTTTGGTACTGGTTTCACTGGTTGGTGTTTGGCTGACTTACACAGGAGTGCATTTGGGTCCCTTATCCCTTCTCCAGCCTTTAAATTCCACTAGTCCCTCTTTTCACTACATTAGAACCCTTCAAGATACTATTTTCATTTTGTGAAGGTACTTCAGCTTTGTACCAGGTCATCTGGTGCTGAGTCCTTCAAATCTCTTTAATTTCAATACTTTTCCTGGGCCTTAAATGATCTCTGAGTTATCCTCTGGGCCACCCCATTTTACAGACAGCCCTATGTGGGTTGTGTTGGCAGTCACTGCACCAACTATCCCAGCCCACAGCTGAGTTGCATTTACATAAAATTCTCTGTTTTACAGACAAGGAGCTCTCAGGCTGTTTTTGCTGCTGTGTCTCAGGCTGGGGGTTTCCATGTCTGTGCATTGTGTTCCCCAGCTCTCCTCAGACCTGCTGTTTTCTGTGTGTTTCACTGGGTAGCAGCTGGCCCCTCAGTTGGTTTCTGGACTCATGTCCAGAGCAAAAGAACTTGGACTCATATGGGCACTGGCTCATGGCCATGCCAGGACCCTGCTCCCCAGGCTGATGTGTCTGCAGACCTTCCTTGGCCACTGGAGTTCTCCACCAGGTGCTGCTGGTGTCAGCAGCTTCTGCTTGAACTGGTGGCTGCTGCCTAATGCTTGTCTGCCTATCCCCTCTCTGCAGGTGTATCCGTGACATCCAGTAATACAGGTGTGCCGGACATCTCGGGCTCTGTCTACTCCAAAACTCAGGTTAGTGTCTGAGTGCTCCCTGCATTGCTGAGAAAGGGAAGCCTAGCTCTGAGATATCCTCCCGGTGCAATAAGTCTCTTCGCCTTGGATTGGTCAGCCAGGGAGAAGGGAAATGCTTGACCCTTTCCAGTTTAGAGCAATTCCAAGCCCAGAAAGAGCCATAGGAAGAGACCCGGTCCATTCTCTGCATCACACACCAACTCTGGGCCCATGATGTGTAGAGCTGGGGAGGGGCCTGGTGCCAGCCTGGCTCCCAGCCCTTACTCCACTGTTGGCATCTTCTCCTCAGCAATCCTTCGAGAAGCAGGGATTTCACACTGGAACCCCAGCAGCCTCCTTCAACCTGCCTTCGGCCCTGGGCAGCGGTGGCCCCATCAACCCTGCGACGGCGGCGGCGTATCCCCCCACGCCCTTCATGCACATCCTCACCCCGCATCAGCAGCCCCACTCGCAGATCCTCCACCACCACCTGCAGCAGGATGGGCAGGTGAGCCATGCCCCCGGTGCTCCAGCCCCTTGCTGGGGCATCTCCATGGGCTCCTTATCCCCCCCT
>VXBX01002802.1:0-11185 GCA_013400415.1 Scytalopus superciliaris
TTCTGTGATTCTGTGATTCTTGCTTCTTGAATACTCAATCATGTAGTTAGCACTCAGGAGGGCCTTTTAGCAGTGGTTATCAAACAGGGTTGTTGAAAGACCAAGTACTCTGAGCTGTGCTCTGTGGAGGAAACATGGTATTTTAGGTGGAAGAAAAGGGTAAGTAGTGATATGTCATTATTTGTAAATGGCTACTACTGTAAAACCTGTTCTTTGTGGCAGTCCTTTAAAGCCTCTAGGGTTTGCTACATACAGAACCTTCTGTCTGTCCAGCAGTGTTGAAGTCACCCAAGTCTGATTACCAGAAAGTGCCCTGTAGGCATCATCTGCTGAAGCACTGACTTTTGCTTTGTTCATTTGGCCCAACAATATTTTGATACATTTTTAGGTACCAAAATCCTGTCTGAGACAGCAAGATACAGAGATCATTTTAGCTGAATGATCCTAGTTGAAAATGGTAGCTTAACTTAGAGAATGTCAGATCTACCTGGCAAACTCAAACTCTCAGGGTGATGCCTTGCACTGTCATTGGCAGATGTCTGTTTATCTTCCTGAGATCTGTGCAGATAGCCAGATTATGGAGTTAGTGGAGAATCCTAAGTATGGTTTTTCACATGGTCAACCAAAGTAAGCAGAGTGCATTTAACACTGTGAGTAAAGTAATAAAACCATACAGTCACTGTCCCAGGCACCAAGGCCTTTCCAATGAACCAAGTATAGTAAGTTTAACCTCCATCTCCACCAGATGCCTCAGCCTGTGCATTCACAGAGGGTTTCTGATGTTGCTTCAAACTGAAGTTGTCTCTGGGACAGATAATCCCATTATCCTTACTTTCTGTCCCCAGGGTAATTTAAGATTCAATATGACTTAAAGTTGCTGATGCTTGTATGGAGAGAAATAATGAGACAAAAAAGACAACAGTTGATACTACTAACCCTGCATGCAGTTGATCAGTTGGCAATGGTAATCTGTGTTCTTGATTCAAAATAGATTATGAACAGGAAAATTATTTTCTTTACAAAAATTTGTAGCAAAAAGAAAAACAAAACAAACTTCCATCTCTGCACTTGCAAAGGATCTCTGAAATCCCACCATACCTTAACATAACAATCCCTGACTCATGTCTTTTTCTCTAAATTGCAGTCTGTAGGGGTTTGTTCCTTGCACATCCTGCTGCCCATTCCAGTGACAAATGTATGGTACCCAGCCAGCATCTTCTTGCTGCTGGCTTCCCTCCCCTGCCTGTCCACCCAGTAGCACCACCTGGCTGAAGGGCAGGCAGGTAATTTCTTATAAAGTCCTTTAAAAGGTATTGGAACTAGCATGGACTTTGGCAAAATTTTTATTGGGGAAAAACACCTGACCCTCCTCACTTCACGTTTTCATCATTAAATTCAACACATTTTCACTGTACTTAAATTATCTGTGTGGACAAGTTAAAGCCTGTTGTAAATCTTAATTATTAAAAGATAATTCAAACTGAAGTTGGAATCATGAGGAACCATACATCACTGAAACATCTGCCATTTTAGCTGTCTGTACTCCTTATGCACAGTCTGTTTTCCGTCTATTTTTTCGGACAAGGAACTACATGTCTTTAATACACACTCACTAGTCCCTTAATGCTACTGCAGTAAAGCCTCGCTTGCTGAGATCCTCAGGCTGTTTCTCTCCTCTTTTCTTCTACTCTTACAACTCTTCTGTTTCTCTCATCTCACATTCAGCTCCAGTCAGGCAGCCAAACAGACAACTACCACAATAAACCTTATGTTTGTATGTAGTTGGTGATTTTAGCTTTGTCTTGGTTTAAGACAAATTCTGGGGCGAAGACTCCAACAAATCAGCCCTCTCCCCTTTTATTAAAATCCCTTCCCCTTTCACCAATACAGAGAGACAAAATGCAAGGAGATATAAGTGAAAAAATAACAGTTTACTGAAAAGAAATATAACAACTGTAACAATACAAACAAAATGTTTTAAGCCAACAATAGACAGAAATTGTTCCTAGTCTCTTCCCCCTTGGTGCACAGACAAAATGGTGCTCTCCATCCGCCTTCCCCCTGGGAGAACGAAGAAAGTACTGAGATGCTGGCATGGATCCTGGCACCACAGTAGTATGGGTGCAGGCTGTCTCTCTGTCTCTCCTTTTCTCTGTGTGGTGGGTTCACTTTGGCTGAAGGCTAGGTGCCTACTTAGCCACTCTATTGTCGTTGTTGAGACGGACAAACGACAAAATGTACAAGAAAGTCAGGCATGGATCCCGTTTATTTTTAGCACAGCTACTTTTTATATCTTTCTTAAGTGTACGTGCATNGCAGTTTATGCAAAAAAAGCAAAAGCAGAGTTTACACACACAAAGCAGAAGCTGGCAGTTAACTTCTACTTCCCGTAAGCAGCGATGGTTGGCCACTTCTCTGAGAAGCAGGGCTCCAGCACACATAACGGTTGTCAGCAGGCAACCATTAGTGACAATGAATGCCCGCATTCCTGCTCCTTGCCTCAGCTTTTATATCTGGGTTGACATCATATGGTATGGAGTATCCCCTTGGTCAGTGTGGGTCAGCTGGCCTACTTGTGTCCCCTCCCAGGATCTTGCCCTCCATTGAAGAAGGAATGTTACAGTGCTGTGCTCAGCAGTAGCCAAAACATGGGTGTGTTATCAACACTCCTCTAGCTATCAATGCAGAGCACAGCACTGTGAGGGCTGCTATGGGGAAAGAAACTCCGGCTCAGCCAGACCCACAACACTCTGGCTCTCCAGATGCGGGTGGCAACAGTAACAGCCAGCAGGGACTGCAGAAAGGGTAAATGGTGGGGCAAAAGTCCTGGAGCAGCAGATGGCTCCCAGCGGCTTTTTTGAAACAGTGCAGCAGACACAGACTTAGTTTTACTTTTCTCTCTGACTGCCACTGGGGTGGCCCTGGGCGGCTTCCCTTTTGAGAAGTCCCCGGTGGGGGGTGGAGGGGAGAGTGCCAGTGTAGAGGTGGCTCCCAGGAGGTGGCTCCAACAGTCTGTGTGTCTGTCTCTCTCTTCACCCCACCAGCCAGCAGCATGGTCCAAGATGGAGAGGGACTTCCTCTTCCCCCCCCGCCCCCCACCACTTCCCAGCTGCGGCTGCAGTGAGGGGTTCGCTCTTAAAGAAACAGTATTCCAAAACAGCATTGGAAAAAGGGACAGAAAACCTACTTTAACCAAGACAAGCTCACAAAAATGTATGTGCCAAGTGAAACTGAATATGCATGCACTGTGGCCCAACACAAATCTGACTCAGGCATGCATGGGGCACAGAAATTGCAATAGTTCTTGTATTTATTTTGTTTGTCTCCTCTCTTTTGTCTTAGAAATGCTGTAGAAAATCCTTAGCTAATGGTCTTTTGATAAGCAAATTCAAGCTAGGATTTTTCCTCCCTTTGGTGCATACAGCTGGCCATTGGGGAGGGAAGTAAAAGTACTGCTCTGCCAGAATTTCTGCCTCACGGGGTCATTTAGGAGATTGGGTCAGATAGCAGGGACTCTGCAGTTGCAGCATTGCCATCAATGTCATTTAATGCCACAGTGGTGAGAGCAGGCAGCTGGGAGGCAGAATCAGAAACATCCCCTCCCTGCTGTTTGGGGTAGGTGGGCTCATTTGCCAATCAATGGGATCTCATGAGGCCATTAGCTGTGGCAAGACAGAAAAACCTGAGTCTTTGCAAAAAGATTAGTAATGTGTGGAGTGAGACACGGGGTCTGACATTCAGTCTAGGTTATACTTGCCTCCCCTTCACCCAGGCTCCCTTTTACAGTCGCCCCCGAAAAGGCAATGTTAAACCTTGCTCAGGCCAGCAGTGCTTTAGCACTCATCCTCTCTCCATCGAGACTGCCTGTGGTCCAGCAGTGAGTAACACTGGGATGGCAGTGTTATAACCACAGTCCTGAATGGGCACACCAGCACATGACACCTTGTGTTAGCAAACTGCTTCTGAGCATTGCTGTCCCATGCACTGTCCTGACAAAGGGTAAGAAAGATGTAAAATACATCAGCATTAAAATACTAAATCCTATTTCATTGACATCACAATTGCATATTAAGAACTGTCATCATCTTTACCTGTACATTACTGTTATTTTCAGCATGAGTCAAGCTCTTCCATGAGTCTCTTTGAACTCTCCCTGCAACTGGAACTGCCACTCCTTGGACAGATGCTTCAGCTCAGTAGTGCACACATCTGATTCCTAATGCAATGATCCGTGGTTTGGGATCACATCTCTCGTCCCCTAGACCTGCTTCCCCTCCTGCATCACTCAAAGCAGCTGCAGCCAGAAACCTGGAACTCAAAAAACCACTTTCATCTTGCCTTTCAAGCCCTTTTCTCAGGGGTTTCATCAGGGATATAAACTTTCTCTGGCCAGTCCAGTTTCCCTCTGCCATTTGAGTCATGGCTGTGTTTTGCCACCAGACCCCTTGAGAAGTGGAAGGAAAAGGCAGCTGCCAAACCCTCAGCCCTGCATCCCATCCCTAGAAGGAAGAGGACACTAAGGAACATGAAATAGTGGCAACAGAAGCCTACCATCCCCTCTACTATTCCTCTACTGCCTAAGACTGCTAGATAGCAGCCCTACCTGAGAAAGGAGGCAGAGGATCCCTTGAGGATGTGTATTAGGTTTGTGTGGCCAGGTTTTGGTAGTGGGGGGGACTACAGGGGTGGCTTCTGTGAGAAGCTGCTAGGAGCCTCCCCCATACCTGACAGAGCCAACAGAGCCAATGCCAGCCGTCTCCAAGAGGGACCTGTTGCTGGCCAAGGCCAAGCCAATCAGAGATGGTGGTAGTGTCTTTGTGATAACATATTTAAGAAGTTATTGTGAAGAAGTAATTGCAGCCAGAGAAGAGAGGAGAGAGAATATGTGAGAGGAACAACTCTGCAGACACCAAGGTCAGTGGAGAAGGAGGGGGAGGAGGTGGTCTAGGTGCCAGAGCTGAGATTCCCCTGCAGCCCGTAGTGCAGGCCATGGTGAAGCAGCCTGTCCCCCTGCAGCCCATGGAGGTCAATGGGAGTGCAGAGATCCACCTGCAGCCTGTAGAGGAGCCCCATGATGGAGCAGGTAGATGCCCAAAAAAAGGCTGTGACCTCGTGGGAAGACCATGCTGGAACAGGTTCCTGGAAGGGACCTGTGGACTCACGGACAGAGAAGCCCATGCTGGAGCAGGTTTCCAGGTAGGACTTGTGACCCCATGGGAGACTCACATTGGAGCAGGCTGTTCCTGCAGGACTGCAGCCTGTGGAAAGAGAGACCCACATTGGAGAAGTTCATGGAGAATTGTCTCCTGTGGGAGGGACCCCAGGCTGGAACAGGGGAAGGACTCCTCTTCCTGAGCAGCAGCAGAAACAACGTGATGAACTAACCATAACCCCCATTCCCCATCTCCCTGCGCTGCTGAGGGGGAGGAGGCAGAGCCCAGGAAGGAGGGAGAGGTGGAGGAAAGGTGTTTTTAAGATTTGTTTTACTTCTCATTATCCTGCTCTGATTTCATTGGTAATAAATTCAATTAATATCCTCAAATCAAGTCTGTTTTGCCCGTGACTCTAATCGGCAAGTGATGTCTCCCTGTCCTTTTCTCAACTCATGAGCCTTTCATTATATTTTCTCTCCTCTGTCCAGTTGTGGAGTGATAGAGCAGCTTTGATGGGTACCTGGCAGCCAGCCAGAGTTAACCCACCACAGGATGGGAAAAGGTTTAATAATTTATGATAGTTTGGGGCTAATCCCTGAGCCCAGTTCTGATTTCTCTGCCAAAGCAGGGTCCAAGCTAGAGGAGGTGGATGTCAGCATCCTGTCCTCTGTACTGGGGTACCTTATGAGGAACAGATCACAGCACCCAGTGGGCCCTGTCCTTCAGAGCACATGGCAAATGACATAAAACCAGAGATGAAGCCATGAACTTTCTCTGAGCCCTCTGTAAAGAGAAAGAGGAAAGTACTGCTCCTCCCTTGGGGTGGGCCAGCCATCTGAATCCAGGTGAGAGCAGTGTAGATATCAAAATGGCAGGCTAGGCTCTTTGAAACTGTACTTGTGAGTTCTCCAGCTGCCCTAGATAAACCCTGCCTGCCTCCATCTGCACCATCTGGTGAGATTATAGAAGAATTTTTGAGTTGCACCAAGTATAACAACTGGGCTGTAATGCTGAGCTTTCCCCAAGGGCCATGATGCCCTGGTGATCTGGCAGCAGCCCCCCGTGGCACCCAAACAGCTTTTACAGGTACTTCTGCAGCAGGAGAGAGAAGTGTTGGGGCATGCCACACACGAGGGCTCACACAGAGATCCCCAACCCTGCTCTAAGAGGAGATGTATTAAATTAGGGGCCAATATCCCTCTAAAATAGAATTCCTGCCAATCTGGTTAAGGAAAGTTTAATCAGCAGATTGGTTAATCATAAACTTATTAAATAGCTAATTGAATTCTAAGACTGTTGGTCAAATTTCCTGACAATGGCAATCTTGCTAAGGGAGAGATCGAGTCATTAATTCTGTTAAGGGAGCAGTTTTGCTGTGCGAGGTGACTCTGGCTGAGCTGCCGCTGATTCAAGTACCCAGGACTGGGGCTGATAAACTGAATAGCAGGAAGAAGCACCTTGGGCTGTACACATTCTGGGGGAAAAGCTTTTACTTTTGTCTTATGGATGTATAATTTGTCTCAATCAAATTTATCCTGGGAGTTGGTACAATAATTTATTCCTCCAAGAAGATCCCCAAGGAGGCTAAAGTTAGCTCTCCCGAAGTCCATGGTTGCAATCTTTCTTGCTGCCCTGCTTCCTCCTCACCCGATACTGAACTCCACAATCTCATGGTCACTACAGCCAAGGCTGCCTCCAACCTTCATGTCTCCAACAAGGCCTTCCCAATTTGTTAGTATGAGGTCAAGCAGCAAACCATTCCTTGTGGAATCCTCCACTACCTGTGACAGGAAGTTGTCATCAATGCTTTCCAGGAACCTCTTGGACTGTTTGTGCTTTGCTGTGTTGCTTCTCCAGCAGATGTCAGGGTCCCCCATAAGAACCAGGACCTGTGACTTTGAGGCTGCTTCTAGCTGCCTGTAGAAGGCCTCATCCACTTCCTCCTCCTGATCAGATGGCCTGTAGCAAACACCCACAACTTCACCCTTACTAGTCTGCCCTTTTATCCTAACCCATAAGCTCTCAACTTGCTTGTCATCCACCTCAAGACAGAGCTTGATATATGCCAAGTGTTCATTACATTTTGCTTCTAAATCAAGCCCAGAAACATGTCTGGGAGTGTCAGCTGTGGTCCAGTCTTGGGAACAGGAAAAGTCTAATGGTACTTTCCAAGCAGGATGCTGGAGTTGGCAAGCTGTTGAGTCTCTTCTAAGCTTGCATACTGCCTGTGACATTAGTGCTTCTGTCCTTATTTGTTTTGGCTACTAGATGGGAACTCATAGAGTCATTCTAAGCAGTGGTATCTGCCAGCCAGTGAAAGCTTTCCCAATTGCAACATTTTAAAAGTAAATTAAATCTGTAGTTTACATAGACTATAAAACACGTTCTCTGCCATACACCAATCATTTGGTTTGTATTTTAGAATCATGCAAGCATGAACATTTGATTAAGCATGTATGCAGTTCAAGTCTACTTATGTCAGGCTCTGTTCAAGTGGGTGTTTATACAAATATGCACTATATGATGATCTACTGTGTAATTGAAGGCTGTGAATATTCAGTTAAGCAAGTTTGAACTGTTACTCTCTTAAATACATGTCACACTTACTGCATGCCTCAGTGACCTTAATGCTTCTTCACAGAACATCAGGATCCATAACAAAACTGATGTGGGCACTAATATTAACTCTGTTTATCTGGTAGATTATGCCTTTAGCATAAGTGATGCTTTAAATGAAGAGAGCTATTTAAATTAATAAAGTTAAAATGCATTTCATAGACTTCTTTCATTTTCTTTTCTTTTTTTTGGTCTGATACACCATACAGCAGAGTCAAGCAAATGGCTTTGTCTTAAACCTGTGTTCATTTGAATAGAATTAATGAGGGAGCATTTGCAGACATTCTTTCCAGGTGAAATAATTTTGTCTGTCCCTTTAAAATATGTTAAGGGAAAGAGTAGCTCAGTTTTATGGATTGTATTTTGTAAAGTTCCATTTATAAATTGAAACTTTTTAGCTGGGCTTGTTAGGTTGCAAATATGTCTCCAGCTAACTTTGTTCTTCTGGCTGGCAGGAAAAATACTCTTTAAAAACTACATGAAAATGCCAAATAAATTCCTTTCTGAAGGTAAATATAAAAGACTAAAAATACCCCACATTTAATTAAAATTGATGCTGTTCATATATTCCAGTTTTGACAGTGACTAATGAAATCTTTATATTTGGTATTTTGCAGCCATTAGGAATAAAAGTCTCAGTCCTTAAAAATTAAGTGATACAGCACTGAATCAGAATGAGAACATGGTGCCCTTGTGAGATGGGAACTGCGATAATAGATGCCTTTGAAATCAGTACAGAAAGATGATCAAAGATGAAGAAAGATTAGTTGCATCCTGCTGCTACATAGTTGCAACCTGTCTATATGAAATGGCTGCAGAGATAGCTCAGGCAGAGGACTGGAAGCTGGGAATCACAGTTCTTTCCTCCTCTGTTGCCACAGGTGCTTTACATGGCTTTAAGGCAAATAAGTTAAATAGTTTCTCCCATCAGTAAAATATAGCTTACTGTCTCACAAAGATGATTCATGATTATACCATGCCATGAAGAGGTAATGTGCTCTGTGTTCAAAATAGTAAATTTTTTGCCTAAGAGTTTCTTTGCTAGCTGGCTAACTACACTGGATGCCCTGCATCAAAGCCCGATAGCAGATATAATCAGAATTCTTCCTTTAATCACATGAAGGTCAGATAAATGAGTTTTGGGGCTGAGACAGGGACATACTGATGGAACATAAAGCCACTTTTGGAGATACTTGTAGTGTAAGTGGATGATAGCTTTGGTCAGGCACAGAGTAGTCATTTACTCCTCCTCTGTGCTAAGGAATAGTGTGGCACTTCTGTTTGGTGTTTGCTTTCTAAAGGGAAATGCAAAAATTGACATCAGCCTGACCATCAGAAATTTCTCTCTAACTTGTGCAGTCAACACTCTTGGTGAGCATTATCCCAGAATGAGCCCTTCTTTGCTCTGCATGCAATGCACTGACTGATTGTTGCAGTAGCTCCTATATGAGAAGTTAAGATCTGTATCCTCAGAAAAGAGATGCAAACATTGTCTTTATACTCCCTAGCTCATTTGTCAGTTCTGTGTCTAATCGGACTTTCAGGGAAGCTTAAAACCACTCAAAGCCTGTTGGTATTTATGCTGGTTCTCAGCCATGCCAAAGGGACACAGCAGTAGCCAGATCAAAAAAGCATAAGAAAATGCAGCTATTTAGATGTTTAAAACCTGGTCAAAGAGGGACTTTGGAAGACATATTTATACACCTTTTTTTTGCTAGCCACTTCTCACAATTAGATGTAGTACACTAAGTTTGGGTGGGTCAGCAAAAACAACATACTGAGTGAAAAATAACAGTCTTGCACAACTTGCTCAAGTTGGTAGTTGGATGACCTAGCTGTCTGACCCTTGCTTATCTGAAGTCTTTTCTGAAGGTGGGTGAAACAATCCTGATTCAGATGACCTGTCCTGAATAATCAATGCTCGTGCCCAGCACGTATCGGCTTTAAACCATATTTCCTATATTCAGAGAAGGGGGCTGGCCCCTGTTGGTGAAATCTCTCCAAGAAGTGACAGAATCCTTGCTGACAAATACTCTGTCAGAGATGAAAGGTAGTGATGATTTCAGTGTTGAATTGAAGCAGGCTAATGTCCCCAAGCTAAATGATGCAAGTGAGCTGAAATTGGGACTTGGGCTCAAATTAGAAGTTGCAGTCAGCATTTTGTTCTTTTCCCCTCCCTTTTCTCAAGACTCTGTTGATAACTTATCAGGATGTGAACAGACAGATTAATTTTATTTAATGTGTAATTTAAATTCTCAGCTTGGTTGAGAAGGTAGGGAATTGCTGCAGTCCTTGGCCTCTGAAACAATCTTGGCTGGCAGTGGGGGACAAAGAGTCAAATGCATCCCAAAATTTCAACTCATAGACCTTGAAGATGGAAAAATACAATCTTGTCCCACTGGATTAATTTCTCATTGCCTTCCCACTGCAGCAAATCCCATGGACTAACACTGAAATGTCCCCATAGCAGGAAGTTCCATCACCTCCTAGTCAGGCAGGCAGGTTCAAAATCAATTAAGTTAGCAAAGTTCGGCCAGTGGCTCTCAGCAGAGACAGGAGCAGTCAGTGTCTGCATGATTCAAATCCACAGTGTAAAGGAAGCAAATTAGCCTAGTCTGCCACCAAATGGCATTTGTGCCAGACTGCCTCAAATGAGGAGGATGCATGTGGTCAAGCACGGTGGCAGTGAGAGGTGATGGCATCCTAAACCACTCTCCACCCACCACTGTCCAACCATAGCCAGAGTCACTCACTGTCTTGGGACAAATGGAAACTGTGGATTTGGGGGGTGGTCTGATCCTCCAAGTAGATCTTCAGCATATCATGGAATGATGTTCACCAAATTCCTGGATTATGTGCTTTGCCTGAAATCACAAAAGGAGAAGTTCTGCAGGAGACCAAAGCATATGACTGCTTTTGACATTTCTGATTTTGGGTAGTGTGTAGGCAAAATCAATGTAATGCATAACAACATGTAACAAAGAAGCTGTTTAGTGTGTTGTTTTTAAAAAAGAGGAAAACATTATTAAAACTGGTTATGATTTCATTTAAAGACTGTAATCAGTGGAATAATTTTAAGGATATATTAAAATCTGATTTTTAACAGTCACATTCACATTAAGTTCATTCTGCTTCCCATGCTCCATTAATATCTTTCCTCATCATAAAGCAGCTAGAGACATCCAGCCAGCTAAATAGGTAACCCTTTTAAATTACACTGATATTATGATCCAACTATTAAGAGATGCTTCTGCCCAAATTATAGTGCAAACACAACCATATGCCGAAGGCAATAGTATGGATTTTATTTAACAGTAAAATGTGAAGTAGAGAGACAAAAAGAAATAGGAAAATGGGGAGGGGGGGGGGGAGAAAGAGAGTGAGAGATAGGCAGATTAAGTAGAAAGATTTGACAC
>VXBX01002805.1:7463-18015 GCA_013400415.1 Scytalopus superciliaris
AGAAGGAGAAGGAGAAGGAGAAGGAGAAGGAGAAGGAGAGAGAAATAGCTACTACTGAAGCTTTGTGAAGGACTGACTTCTCACGCATCCAGGCCATGGCACATTGCTCCCCAAAACCAAACCCACCAGCCTCTCTAGCATCCCAGGTCAGGGTAGGGGGTGGTGTTCTCACTGTCTCTGACAATCCGAGCTGGGTCAGGGGCTCCAGGAACTGTGGGGTGTTATAGTTTTCCCAGGCTGTTTGTGACTGGCAGCTGCTCCAGGGCTTCCCCATGTGGGCTCCAGGGGCTATCATGAGGGATATGCTGCCACCTTCATGAGGTTTGACCCATTCTCCTCCACACCCACACCCAGCCATCCACCCACACCCCACGAGGTGGTTCGGACCCAGTAATAACTGGTCTGATGTGTAACAACTGGGAATCCTTGTTGATGTATAAAGACAGATTCCCTAAGTTTTTCAAGTATTGAACTAGAAGCAGTTGATACTACTTCATTATTTCGGGTGTTGCAACTCTGTATTTCANAACATATATTAGTCAACAGCACCCAAGGCAATATTCAACCAATTCACCACAGTTAAGTCAAATCCAATCCCTCCAGCTCCAAACCAACCAAAGCAACAAGAAAAGGAGTAAGGAAAAGAAAATAGGAAGCAAGACAGGAGAGAAGGAGAAGAAGGAGAAGGAGAAGGAGGAGGAGAAGGAGAAGGAGAAGGAGAAGGAGAAGGAGAAGGAGAAGGAGAAGGAGAAGGAGAAGGAGAAGGAGAAGGAGAAGGAGAAGGAGAAGGAGAAGGAGAAGGAGAAGGAGAAGGAGAAGGAGAAGGAGAAGGAGAAGGAGAAGGAGAAGGAGAAGGAGAAGGAGAAGGAGAAGGAGAAGGAGAAGGAGAAGGAGAAGGAGAAGGAGAAGGAGAAGGAGAAGGAGAAGGAGAAGGAGAAGGAGAAGGAGAAGGAGAAGGAGAAGGAGAAGGAGAAGGAGAAGGAGAAGGAGAAGGAGAAGGAGAAGGAGAAGGAGAAGGAGAAGGAGAAGGAGAAGGAGAAGGAGAAGGAGAAGGAGAAGGAGAAGGAGAAGGAGAAGGAGAAGGAGAAGGAGAAGGAGAAGGAGAAGGAGAAGGAGAAGGAGAAGGAGAAGGAGAAGGAGAAGGAGAAGGAGAAGGAGAAGGAGAAGGAGAAGGAGAAGGAGAAGGAGAAGGAGAAGGAGAAGGAGAAGGAGAAGGAGAAGGAGAAGGAGAAGGAGAAGGAGAAGGAGAAGGAGAAGGAGAAGGAGAAGGAGAAGGAGAAGGAGAAGGAGAAGGAGAGAGAAATAGCTACTACTGAAGCTTTGTGAAGGACTGACTTCTCACGCATCCAGGCCATGGCACATTGCTCCCCAAAACCAAACCCACCAGCCTCTCTAGCATCCCAGGTCAGGGTAGGGGGTGGTGTTCTCACTGTCTCTGACAATCCGAGCTGGGTCAGGGGCTCCAGGAACTGTGGGGTGTTATAGTTTTCCCAGGCTGTTTGTGACTGGCAGCTGCTCCAGGGCTTCCCCATGTGGGCTCCAGGGGCTATCATGAGGGATATGCTGCCACCTTCATGAGGTTTGACCCATTCTCCTCCACACCCACACCCAGCCATCCACCCACACCCCACGAGGTGGTTCGGACCCAGTAATAACTGGTCTGATGTGTAACAACTGGGAATCCTTGTTGATGTATAAAGACAGATTCCCTAAGTTTTTCAAGTATTGAACTAGAAGCAGTTGATACTACTTCATTATTTCGGGTGTTGCAACTCTGTATTTCAACAGGGCTATTTTGTGATAATTCGACATAAAAAACCTCCTCTGCCAGACCAGTCAAAACTATAAAAATGGTGAATTCTGAGAATCTTCAGTGGAATCATTTCCCCCCAGATAGAATTTTGCAGGGCAAAATCACAAGAATAAGCAAAAAAAATTTGAGGTTAGTACTACTGGGAATTTTTACTAGTAGAAAACATTTCATGAGTATTATTCTCAACACAAAAATCTTCAACGAGTGGCTAGTAAGAATTAGATTCAATTCAGCAAAATTTTACTGTATCAGATGGAATGGCCTGAAGTTGTGTCAGGGGAGGTTTAGGTTGGATATTAGAAAGAGGCTCTTCCTCCAGAGAGTGGTTGAGAACCGGAACAGGCTCCCCAGGGATGCGGTCACAGCTCCAAGCCTGATGGAGTTCAATAAGCAATAAGGATGATACTCTCAGGCACGTGGTGTGACTGTTGGGAATGGTCCTGTGGAGGGCTAGGAGTTACACCCAATGACCACTGTGGGTCCCTTCCAACTCAGCATATTCTGTGATTCTGTTGTAGTCACTTGGTGGGATAGGCAATCATAGGAGGAAGTTTAATCCACATGTATTTACATGGAATGGCAGACATCTACTTTCAGATTTAGCAGGCACCTGGGAGGAGTTCTGAGTTCCTCCACCCTGGTGTGAAGCTTAGCAATGTTGTCTGGTATGCAGACACTGTGCCCTGGTGCCCATGGGAAGGAATCACGGGAGTGAATGCACTGTTTTTTGGGTTTTTTTTTAATACTTTTTTAAAAATGATAATCAAAGAAACTAAGTACTGAATAAAACTGGATACAGCTATCTTCTCTCCCTTATCACAGAGAAATACCAGAAGGGTATTTTAAATTAGACACACAGTATCATACTGTGGAAGTAAGATGGCATGATGGAAAAAGGAGAAGTTAAAGATTACTGTAATTTTGGTACTTTAATTTGCTATTATTGAAAGTACTTTCAAGACTATTTTCTATTAAGAAAAGAAAAAAGATAAAAGGAACACTGTGTAGCTGAATTCTGACTGCAAAGTCTTACTTCCTTTCACAGTACAGTTGCTAGAACTATGCGTAAGTTAGGTGACAAGGTGATTTAACAAAACATGAATTTGACAGTGGCATGGTGTCCTCATTAAGATGAAAAGGCACTGCACAGACTAAATGGACATAGGTACTAAAAAGTTTTAGTCACAAATTTCTGCAATACTGTGAACTACATGACTTCCTTGTTCAGAACGACATAAAACGTGGTCCTGAAGTTCGGTGTCTTGTGGCAGTCTCCATCCCTACTTTGTGTAGTGCTGGGCCAGGATCTGGCATCTGTGAGTGACGCTAGGAAACACTGTTTACAGGACTGGGCAGAGGATGCCTGTTTCATGAATGTTTTGTTCATAGTGACTCCATGCCTAACAACTAGCTGTCAGAGTTTGCTCCTCTGGAAGACTCTGGATATGCTCAGAACTTTCAAAATTACTGATATTTTGTATCTTTCATGACCAATGCTTAAAAGGTGGTTTATGTGCATAGTACCCCCCCAATCCTTATGACTAAGTTATGCCCTTATCCTGGTCTAATTAAAGTTATGCTAGCACAGTTATCAACTAGCTCTACTTTATGCTATCTGTCCATGGTGCATGACTCAGAAACAGTAAGCAGAACATATACATGTAAATGCAACTTATATAAAAAGAAAACCACAGATTTTCAATTTAATTTGATCTCAGTATAATACAAAATTTTAGAACAAATTGATAAAGAAATAATAACTGAAAACTAATTAAGTGATTAATACTTTTGTAGGAAACAGGATATTCTACACTGTTGTTAAAATTGGTTAAACTAGGAGCTTGGTTTTGGTCTGAAGCTAAGATCTCAAATTGTTATTTCAGGGCAAGTTCATTATTTAATTGTTTAGGTTTGATTTACTTTCTCTTCCCTATTATTAACAAACTCTTATATGTTAGGTCTAGTTATTATTATGTAGTAATAATCAGCCATAATTGTTGTTTTCTGAAAAAAATTTGGAATTTGTGAATGTTAAGGGACATCAATTGACTTGAACAGATGGTGCAGTCATTAGAAATAGTTAAATTGCTTTTTGTTAAGACTGAAGAGTAAATTTCTTGAAGAAGCAGTAAAATACACTTCACAGTCCATTTCCTCTTGAGTAGTCCTGTGACACTGAGAAGGAATCATCTGTGGCTTTATTGCTGGAACGGTTTTGTCACCAGAAGTTTCACTCACAGTGTTTTATGAATATGCAGGGTTCCCTGGATAATGTGTTCACTTGACATTATAGAGCTTTTTGGAGAAATAAAACTAATGAATGTTGAGTTATAAATATCCTCTCAGATTTGCATATATTAATAAAATTAGATATAAGAGAGTGATAATTTAGTTTTGAGATTAGCAACTGTGTAAAGTTGAATACACACAACAAGTCCCCAGTGCTTTAGATTCCCACAGTCAATTACTGAGGTCAATATTTTTCTGGTTTATTGTTAGTAAATGATTTTTCCCAAAGGGGTGAATTGGAAAAGAGAATTGTATAATTTTTTATTTTTTTTTTTCAGTGATCAAATGATTTAGGATTCCAAAAACAGGATTTTGACTAGAATTAAAAAAAAAAAAAAAAAATTTAAAATACCTGCATTGTTAACAGTGATGGAGTAGTTTTCTCTATAACAGGAATGTAGCATAACTAAACAATCTGTTAGTCATAGAAAGACTATTTTGAAACAGTAAAATTAATAGTTGCTTTAAAATGCTTTTTAATATTATTCCAGATAGTAGGTATTTACAGCCAAGTAAAGGCTTTTGTTTCACAGTAGCTGAGAGGGGGCATGGCTGATGGAGCATGGCCAGGACCTAAATGTTATTCAATACTACCTCACATTATTGCCAGAGCTGAGGGGAAAGAAAGCTTTGGCTTCTGAGAAGAAGGATATGGTTTCAAGTTGGGGAAAAAACATGGTGGATGGAGTGGTTGGGATAGTGTAGTACTGGTTGCAAGCCTAAGAGAGCAGTGGGATGGCATTAGCTGCAAGTCAGGGCAGATCAGGCTCAGTGAGTATTTTGCACGTGAATCACTCTCTCTTTTGTATACTTTTGTTATTAATGTTCTTGATGTTACTGTTCATTTTCTTTTCACATTGCTGTTTACAGTAAATTTTTNGAGCCACATGGCCTACAGTCTAATAGCCACATGGAACGCACATGGATTACATTGGGAGCCATGTGGCTGGTTTGTCAGTCAAAGAAGGCCCGCCTGGTAGTCCTCCCACATCACAGGTCCTGGAGCCTCTGATTGGCTGCACNGTCAACCCTTTATGTATTCTGCCTTCAATTCTCAATATCATCTCACTGCAGCAGCAAAGGGGAAAGAAAGGGGGAGCGAGAGAGTGGTGTGTGTTTCGGGAGAGTCTTGGTGGGGGTACTGAATTGGGGGGTACCATTCCTAAACCACAAAACACCTAATTTATATCCAAAACTTTTTTCTAATTTCAGGCATATAAAAATCTGGAAATTGTAAGATCTAGTGTTTTGGTTCAAACCATTATGAGATCAGATCAAGAATATAATCAGTAATCATGTGACTTTTTGTGGGAGACTGGATTCATATCTCCCTGAGTTATTTAATTGGGTTGAATCAACCAACTTGGNCATAAATAGAGGCGAACAGGGGCACTCTTTTGGCCTTTTTCTTTGATGGACCCCTTACTGCCATGTGACTCTGGTGTAACTATTTTTCTCTCTTTCTTTATTCCACTTCTCTTAGTCTCTTTTCTTCCTTTACTTTTTTATTCCTCTTGTGGCTGACTTAAAACCAATCAGTTGTATTTTTATTAAGTTGTATGGGATTGGTGTTCACTGGGTGTTTTAGTAAAATGCTTCTTCTTTGTTTTATGTTACTTCTGTGAACCTTTTGCTTAAATGTCTATTTTCTCATTAAATTAAATGAAGTCTCTTGGGAAACACATATTGCTGTTCTCTTTACGTGACTTCAAGGTATTCAGAACTAAGGACTCTGTAAAGGTTTGGTGGGTGAACTCCTGGAGTCTGTAACTCCTGAGTAGCATGTGGCTTGGACATTGGACCTTACACTTTTCAGTGCCTCTTCTGATGTCTATTTCTTTCATCATTGTCTTTGCATGCTTCTGTAGAATAAAATGTAATGAAAACAGTACACATTATTTTGATTTAACTCTTAGAAAATTACTTTTTGTGGGGAATAACTTTAAAAAATGTACTATAATCTGATGTTTGTGATGAGATTTAACTAATATCGAGTCAAGGAAGAGTGGAAGCTCACTTCAGGAGAAATATTGCAGTTCTTAAACATGGTTCATGCATAGAATTGCAATATATAATGCAACACTGAATATTAAAGTGTCTGTTATGGGTGAGAGGGGAAGGCTTACATAAAATTTATTAAAGAAACCCTGCCATTGAGTCATGAGGTGCAGAAAAGACTCCCTTGCTTTCTAAACTCCTTCTCAGCAAAGAGTCAAGGTGCGGCTGAAGCCAATCTTAACCTCAGATTATGCCAATGATACAAGTATAAGGAATTACAGAGGCATGATTGAAGCACTTTTTGTTCCATAGATTTTAATGATTGGTAAAATGAGGGTATTTATATCAAATGAATAATTTATTATTACAAATTATTAGACAAATATCTTAATCAGAATTATTTACTACACAATATAAAAAGCTAAAAATCTACTAGTAGAGTATAATATAACATAAAATAATATAGTATAAGGTAGTGCACTATATTGACGCAAGTATTAAAGCTAGCAAAACGAAAATAATTGTTAAGTAGAGATTTGATGTAACTCACCCATGCTGACATTCAAAGGAGATCTTTTTCTCTCAGCCTTGATGATATCCTTGGAGGGCATCCCCAGCCAAGGAAGGAATCTCCATACATTCACCCAGGAAGGGTTATGTCAGAAGAACCTGACTGCATGAAAGGGGACTGGACTTAATAGAGTATAAAATGATTGACTGGTAGTCACAGATCTATAGAATGACAGACAAGCTCATCTGTTAAATCCTGTTGCAAAAGCAAGATGTGTATTTGAAGTCTGGTGAGCCAGGATGGTGTTCGCATGTTTTAACACCAAAACAGCATCCTGACACCAGCTGTTGAACTTGCATGATAGTTTTTATGATGGCTTGCATAGTATGTATTCTCTGATTGGATTTGAGATCTTGCCAGGGTGCAAATATCCTGCCACAATGTCTTCAATAATTGTAAAAATTTGCAGTCATTTTTTTCTCTGTGTGTGCTTTCCAGTATGCAGGTTCAGTTCCAATGTTGGTTTTAAAATTTTCTTGTTGATGGAAATAAAACATAATGTAAAGGATTTGATTTAAAAAATCATACACCAGATAAATACAACCTGTGAATCAGCATCAGTCAAAAATAATTTTAGTGAAGATAGCAGAGATCTCTTTAGTTTACAATGTGCTACTAGGATCAGAATTTGCCACAAACATTCTTGCTGATTTGAGATAATATCAAAACTGGAAGTAATTTTCTCATGTAATTGTAGATTTTAGGAGAGACAAGTATAGTTTGGTTGTGGGGAGTTTTGGGAGTTTTTTAGGTTTGGTTTTTGTTTGTTTTTTTTTTTTTTTTTGTTTGTTTTGTTTTTTGCTTGTTTGTTTTAGGGATAGCTTAATTGAAAGTATTGCACAAGTATAGCACTACTTCCTACAAGAATTCAGTCACGAGAAGGTTGCAAGCACAGAAACACTGGAAAACTTTCTGATTCACAGGGTTATGATAGCACTATTGTTTGGCTCCTATTGTACCACTGGCAAGTTTAGAACCTGTTTCAAATCTACTATGAATGTATTGATTTCAAAGTCTGTTCAAGAAGGTCAAAATAAGAGCTTTAAAAGTTTTTGTATGAGGTGAATTTTGGTACAGACAAAGACTGTTATGTATTTTTACTGCATCTGCTAACAGCTTCTTAAAACTTCTATATGAATTACAAACTATACTGCTAATGCAAACCTACTTGGCAATAAAACTAACTGAAACTGAAGAATTGAATTTAATCTGCCCAAAACCAATAGTTTAGTAATCAATTGTATTTTAGTTGAATTTTGAGCTGGAATAAACAGTTTCAACACAGCTTTTAAAAATCTGTTTCCCATATCAGGCTGAACATTGTGCCTTTCTTCAGATTGATGCAGTTAAGGAGATTCCTAAAATATTGCTAAAGTTTGAAGAGTAGCTGGAGATAGCTCATCAAAAGAAGCAGTTATCCCTCTGTATTGGTGATGCCTCACCTTAAATACTATTTGGAGTTCTGGGCCCCACAATTTAAGAAGGATGAGAAGGTACTTGCATGTGTTGAGAGGAAGGCAAAAAAGCTGGGGAAAGGGTTGAAAGGCATATCCTATGAGGAGTGGTTGAGGACTTTGGACTTTTCTAGTTTGGAGAAAAGAATGCTGAGTAGTGACCTCATTGCTCTCTACAGCTTCCTGACAAGGGAAAGTGGAGAGAGAGGTGTTGATCTCTTCTTCCCGGTACTCAGTGTTGGGATGCATTGGAATGATTCAAAGCTGTGTCAAGGGAGGTTTGGACTAGAAATCAGGAAACATTTCTTCTCTAAGGGTGGTCAAACATCTCAAAAGGCTTCCTAGAGAAGTGGTTGATGTCCCAAGCCTGTTGCTGTTTAAGAGGAATTTAGACAATGCCTGTAATAACATTCTTTAAGTTGGTCAGTTCTGAAGTGGTCAGGCAGCTGGACTAGATGATCACTTTAGATTTCTTCCAACTGAAATAGTCTGTTGTATTCTAAGGAAAAAAAAAAAAAAGCTACTGTCAGGATACATGCTTGGTGTCTAAGCATTTGTAATAGTGAATGTAGACAATCAGGTACTAGAAAAGTATTTGAAGTAAAAGTCTATATTTGATCACCTGAATAATTCTTTAGGGTCCACTTACTGTGTTGACCAGATACTCAGTTCATCATCCTGTGTTCTCCAACGCTTTCTAAGATATCAAAGATATTGATAATATCAAACAGGATCTAGAGCAGACAGCTGAAGGTGAGGTGAAATACCTTTGATTCTCTGAATGGCACAATATACTAGATTTACAGAAATAAATTTAGCACAACATTTATCTTGATTGTTGTGGGAATTTGCAGTTAAGCACTGAACTAGGTGCTGAAACACAACAGTCTACTGACCTCTTATGTTCTCTAGATTATCTGACACAGCTTCACCTGTGGCTGGCACATGTATTACAAATGCCCTACAGGACACCTAAGTCCACCTGAAGATGCAGCCTGAGCTCACACAGATAGTATAAATGATCTGAAAAAGTACTAAACATACGCAATTGAATAGATTGCTCTGTATTTAGGTGTGTGAGCTGAAATCTATTTCTACATTTAGGCACACAAATACAGGAGTCTTAAGAGATAAGTTCCATTTATTTTGCTTTTGGTTGTATTGATAATAGATGATCTGGACCTTCCCAGTGTCAGGAAGAGCAAATTTCAGGATTCCTGATTTCTAACATTCATATTTATTTCTTATGTGGCCAAACTTTGGCTTTCTTAAATGCTTGTTTCAGTTATCTTAAGAACATAACCCTAACTGTATGAAGAAACACAGTCTTATAATTTGTACCATAAGTGGAAATCAGGCTTTGATTGTTGACTCCTTTTCTTATACTTTAATGTTAATCATTTTTACTTCAAAGAAGCACATGGGAAATAGTGGAAATTATTGAAACTGTGGTGAAATTGGAAGCATTAAAGTATTAAGCATATTAACTACTGTAACAACAGCATATGATGGGAGAAGAGTGCTCAGCTGAGAAAAAGAGAAACTTCAAGCAAAGTGGTGAAGTATAGAACAGCTAAGTGAAATCCATTTTGTGATTAATCCATGCAGCTACTGATAAACAAGACCCTACAGTTTCCAAGATGTAATTAATTACAATCACAGATCTGATAAAAAAGTCAATAATTGCCTGCTGAAGCATTTAAACAATCAGTCTCTGTTTTTAAAACTTCCAATAATCAACCTGCATCTCATGCTTCAGGGACATTTTTGCTGTTACAACATACCACATGCTGGAATACTTTTGCTAGTATCAACAGTATTAGGTAGGCTTAATTCCAAGTCACTGCAGTGGTGAACAAGGGTTCAAATGCCTAATTGTCTCCTAATCAGTGAAATAAAATAGCATCTCTGATGAGATGCTTAACAAGAGAAAAATATGTTTTCCGTTCTATTTGTACTAGAGGAAAATATCAATTAAAGACTGCATTATACCATGGAGTGCATGGGCAGAATGGTGGTTTTCTTAGTTCCAGCTCTGACACAACCTATCATGACTGCACTCAAATACATGAGGAAGGAACCTTCAGGCTTCCCACCACTTTATTCCAGTGATTCCTTTGGAATGACACCTAAACATGCACTCATGGGCAGAGCTGAAGTACTTTCTATATAGTGCCTACTCCATGATATCATCCTCTGTGTGCTTTGGTCTCTAGGTGTCTTGTTGGAGAACACCTTGTTTTGACCTAAACATAAGGGTATATCTTTCAGGTTTTCCTCTTCAGCTCTAAGAAGTCAAAGAATAGTAATTGCTCAGTGGGGCTAAAAGCAGTGATAAGGATGCCCTTTATAATTACTCTGTGATATAAAGAGAGAGGGAAATTATTTAATGTTTTCATGCAAGACATAAGCTTTTTTTTTTTTTTT
>VXBX01002805.1:31446-44208 GCA_013400415.1 Scytalopus superciliaris
AACCACCAAAAAAACCCCCAAAAATTAAACAATACTGGTGGTAAAATTATTGACTAAGGAGCTAATAACAAAAATATCAGATACAAACCATGACATTATTAGATAATTACTGGTAAAGAAAATTGCCTAATTAGGAATTACATCACAGTGTGTCAAAGGAGTTCAGGAATGAGGAATTAATCTGTGATTATTTTTTACCCCAACAAAATATTAAACAGATAATTGCGATTGTAGCTTCTGTTCAAAGACTTGCTGGACCCTTTTAGAAACACAGTATATAGTTCCAGTCACCCACAGTTCATAAAGAATGAACTCAAACTTAGCTAGTACAAAGAAAGATTAGTAGTATGAAATGGAATTTTGCAATCAGAAAATAACATATTTTGTGTTGTTCCAAACAGAAAAACAAATGCTAAGAGAGAATGTGATTGCTGTCTATAACTGTAGGGACTGAAAATTAATATGCTGAAGATTTATTTGAGGAGGATAAAGAATTTTCGTTCAAGGAAATTTTCACTTCCAGGAAATACCCAACATGGGAGAAGATTGTTTCCCATGAATAGCACTAGATTTATATTTCTCTACCTGTCTGTTAGAAAAGTTAACTGTCCTGTTGCAAGCAAAGATAAAGTTCTCACAGACATGCCTGAGGCCTCTGCTGGGAAACAAGGAGACCATAAAAGGACAGGGGGAGAACACAGCCTTGAAGTTATGCACATGCAAAAGGTGCTATTTTAAAAGTCAGTCAGTCATCACCAGTCAGTCATCAGTCACGGCTAGGCTTCGTGAACGAAGATTTGGGAAGGGCTCTACCCATGCTTGCTGCAAGCACGCTGATGGCTAAAAAGGCCAACGAGAGATAGGCTCATTGCAAAATGCACAGTGGAAAGTCTCCTTGGGCGGTATTGGCAAGGCATGGTTCTTTCCGCATTGTCTTTTCGAGACTGATCCTGTGTAAGACCTCAAAGGAAGCAGCAGTGTTATGGATGGTGTGCCTCCATGCCTCCTGATTGGAGGCCAGAATGGACCATTGATGGTGGTCAATATGGCCAAGGCTGAGATGTTGTTTCAGGGAGTCCTTGTATCTCCTCTTTGGGGCTCCTCTCTTGCGGCAGCCGGTGGCAAGCTCACCATAGAGCACAATCTTAGGGAGGTGGTGATCCTCCATCCTGGAGACGTGCCCTGCCCAGCGCAGCTGCGTTCTCAGCAGCATGGCCTCAATATTTTTAAAATTATCATGCTTTTAAAAGTATCAGGGCTTAAAATAACCTCCCTTTCAAATGCAGATTTGTAAATGAATTAAAAAGGTACTCTGTCCCAGAAGAAGAACAGATCAAGTGGCCCAAAATCACATTTCAAAACTAAAGCATTTAATAACACAAAGTACCTTGTGTAGTAGAAAGAAACTTGAGCAATACTTCAAGTATAGGTTGTGAGCATCAACAGCTTTTTAAGTTACACTGTTTTCCAATCATTTTGTAACAAAGTCATGTCCTGAACAATTTCATACCTTGTTCCTAAGAAAAATAGTGAGAAAATGAGATCTCAAATAAATTTCTGCTTTCTTGACCCCATCCTTGACATGAAATCATGTCCCTCACAGATTGCCACTGTAATTGACACTATGAGAAACATCCCATTAATTTCCACTGGTGAAAAGGTAGCCATAGAACTTTAGAAAATCTCATCAATAATTTTGACTTGGATTAAAATCTGATAAATGGATTTGGTTTGTTACAACTCCATGAGATAAAAGATCTTTGTGTTCTCCACAGTTTAGGGAGCAGTTGAGTAACCAAGTCTATTCTTTGGAGAAGCAAATAGATAAAAACCATTATTTTTTCCTGAAGACATCTTTTTAGTCTGAAGTATTTTTAATCCACATTCCATAAACATAGGAGAAATATTTCATGTATACTCTTTTATGACAGGAAATTCATAGAAAAACATTAAGCATGATTGAAATCAACACAAAAATTGAATATCTGAACACAGAAGATACATCAATTTCCATTTTAAATCTCCTTGGACCTGAGAGGTATGTTGCCAGGCATCTGGAGATGCAATCTTTCCTAGAATGGCAGCTGGAAGACAGATGCAGAGGAGTAAACATCTACACATAGTACACAACATCTACATTTAGGTTCACTAATAACTTCCTAAATACAATTTTCTTCTAGGGAATTTCATATTTAAAAAAAAAAATGTAATACAATAAAGGCTTTTGTTTTCTTTAGTAGAAGCTTGTCCTTATGTCCTTATGTAAACAACAGCAAGCCACTGCAAACTTGGATATAATAATAGGAATAATAGGACGGCAAAATAATAGGGCAGCAAAAAAAGGAATCCACATTTTCTTGAAAAAAAGAACACTTCCCAACCTAATAATCATAAACCCAGTATTATTTACAATATATTGCATAATGTTTTGTGAATAACAATGCAATTGATGTAATCTTTTTGGATTTCAGTAAAGCTTTCAATACTGTATGTCACAGGTTCCTTCTGGACAACATGCCCAGCACACAGCTGGATAAATACATGATACACTGCCTGAGTAATTGGTTCACTGATGATGCATGGAGGGTAATAGTGAATGGGGGATAGGGACTACATGATCTTTATGGTCCCTTTCAATTAAAACCATTCTATGATTCTATAGATTACATGAGTGTATGAGATAGTAATATATATTTACATATATAGGAAAAAATATATGATCATAAATTATTGTGATATATTTCATCTCCCTAAATTTTAAATGACTAATTAGGATTTCTAACATCTTTTTTGTACTCAGCTTACTTCTAGTCAGTGAAAGGAAACAGACACTTCTTGAACTGGACTCACCTGATGTCCTGACTTATGCCAATGTACAATGAATTTCTCTCCATGAGGTATATCAGAGATGTCTCCAGTCATGGTATTGGCATTCTAGACTTCTGCATTTGTTCAAACATATACCATCTCTACCAGTCAGATCAATCTCATGCTTTCTAATTCAATTTCTTCTACACATTTTGCAGTTATGCACAAAGTTTTTGTGTCTCGTTGCAGTGAGTTAGCACTGCTAAATTCAGTGACTCTGGACTGGAGTGACTGAAGTTTTATCTTTTTTTAAACACCCCTACATGAATTTTCTGTCCTGAGTTTCCACAAGTCTGTCTCTTTCAAATGGATTAATTCTGTGGAATTGTAGGTAATGAATCTCTCTCTGATGAATGACACAAATATTAAAACCAACTCTCTGTGCTTCACTAATATCAGCAGGGTCCCCCAGTTTCAATTTTGTTGAACTAATTCATGCCACTTCAAATTTTATTACAGCTTGAACTTTCATCCCATAATTAATTACATGAGCAGCATGAGTATGCCCTGGATACTGAAAGATTAAAGCCTGTGTTTCTATGTCTTAGTTCCAACACAGAGCTTTATTTTTCAGTACCAAGATGTGATGAAGCCAATACTTCTATCAAGACACAGAGAACTTAATTCTGAAATTTTAGTTCAAGGCATTTCCTGTACAATGTTAAAAATTAACTTACCTCTCTTTCTGACTGTTTACAATTTAAAGAGACAGGAATGGAGGAGATGTGTTCTTCTGACACAGCAGCCAGAGGCTAGGAAAATTATGCAAAAATATTTTTAATGGTACTAAAACCCTATATTTAAGTAGATGAAGCACACTCCAGCTCTGAGGTAGCAGTTTGGTTGCTTTAATATTATTAGAAAGTTCCTTAAAATTCATCTCACCTTAAAAGAGTTTTCTAAGAGAGGGAATAACTTGCAACTTGGAGTACTATTGTCTCTCCACTGATTCTAGTGAAAGCACAGTAACTTGAAGTGAAGTAATTTCTGGCTAATTTTAGCTGAGATGCTTGTTAATCAAAAGAGATAAAAGAATTTCTGTCCATGACTCACTATCAAGAAGAAATATCTCTATAGAGAGGTACTATATGTAAGAGACATCTGGAAGCCCTCTCCCACAGAAGGCCAAGTTTTGATGTGAGACAGAAATTACACTCACAAAATAATGTGAGAATTCTACCTCCGGTTTGTAAAAAAGGAGAGTAGTGCAGTTATGATATTGTGAAAGAAGGTAAAATCAGTCCCTGTGTTCCCCAAAATCTGGTTCTCTATCTATGTCTTCAAAAATATATATGGGATTTTGTGGTGAATAAATTGACAACATTTTTTTTCATTATAGAAATGCTTCCTAATAAAAATTATTACCTTAAAATAGATATTCAATTTCCATAACGCTTTTTTAATGCCTAATGAATATCTGAAGAAAGAAATCTTCAACAGTTGAAACAGACTCCAGAGGAAAATCTTGTTGATTAATTTTAGTCCATTTGGGGCCATTCTGACTGTATGAGACATTCAAGCATGTTCTTTCAGAAATGCTTTACCTGTCACTGATAATACATGGAAGACTAGATGTTATAACTTTACCTCGGATTTAAACTCTACAGAACAGCCTTCATGATTTACCAGTGATGTTGCTCTTTTGGATGCCTAATAGGTAAGAAAGGTCTGCATCTCCTCGTCCATTATTCAATTTCTTATTGTGTACTTTTGGCTGGGATAGAACTAAGTTTCTTCATGGTAGCTAATATTGGGCTACATTTTAGATTCATGCTGGAAATAGTTTTGATAACACATTGATGTTTCAGTTATTCTTGTGCAGTGCTTATGTAGTGTCAAGGCCTTTTCTGCTCCTCACAGTGACCTGCCAGTGAGTAGGCAGGGGGTAGGCAAAAGTTTGGGAGGGAGCACATCTGGGACAGTTGACCCCAACTGAGCAAAGACATATTCCATACAGTATAATGTCATGCTCACCAATAAAAACTGGGAATGTGGAGGTTGGTGGGGGCAGCTGTTGCTCAGGGAGTGGCTGGGCATAGGTTAGTTAGTGTAAAGAAATTGGAGGTTTATGCATAATTCGTTTAGCTTTATGTTTCTCTCTCTTTGTAGTTTTACAATTTTTTCCCCTTTTAATTATTAAACTCTCTATAATTCAAATAATGAGTTTTCTCACCTAATTCTCCCCCGCACACCTCTGTGGGGGAGTGAATGAGTGGCTGTGCAGGACTTACTTGCCAGCCAGGTTAAACTACAGCATTTTAATGACACTTACAAATAATAAGATTTTAGATCTGAACTTATCACTGGTTTTTTAGTTGTACTTTAATTTCTGTAGTAGTTTCAGCTTCTTTTTCTTTTTTTTTTTTCTCCTTTTCAAATGAAAATATATCAATTTCCCTATTTATTGACACAATTTGACATTTTAACCTTGGTCCTGTGGCTTTCCCTGAGGTAATAGTGGTGACATTGTTCACAGTGTTCCTGAATTATGACTGATCTTTCAGGTTAGTACAATTCTGTAACCCAATCCATAACTGTACTTTGTACTCTTCGGAAACAATGAGAGAACATTACTGACACAACATCCCTCAAAAGGCAAAAAAAGCTGTAGGTTGCCTGAAGGTCACTAAAGAGATATTTCTGTTAGTTCTAATACTTTTGGTGCATAATAGGGTCATTCATGACATAGAAAATTAACCAATTTTGCAACTTATACAGTATGAATCTCACTAGGAAAGACACTTTACATATAAGACATTGAATAAGAATATTACAATTTGAATTGTTGGGGACCAAAGCACGAAAACAAGTGCATATAGGAAAAACATTTATGCTTTTGAAATACATAGGGAAGCATAATTTTCTTGGTTAGAGTTTTCCAAGCCCTCATCATTCAGTAAAGAGCTACATAGCAGTCATGAAATCCAATTGAAAGGAAACTTTCTTATCTTGTTTGAGCCTATAATAAATTGATGATTTATAGGTTGATGTGAAATGTTACTCACTTCAACTGAGAGCTGAGGATTTATATAAAGTTGAATAAGAGACCTTGAAGCAGACCAACATTCCTCGAGATGGCTTATTGTCCTTTTAAGGGTGTTTATGTATTCTGTTCCACAATCAGTCTTGCATGCTGGTAAGCCTTTGATTAATACACCTGAAATACGTACATGAGGATAAAAAGCAGATGAGCCCTTTCGGATGTCTCCATATGGTTACAGTTATGTGGAAAAACAGTAAACAGACTCCTTACACTTTTTAATTAAAAAATAACTCTGCATTAAAGCCTTTGAAAATGTCTACGTTTTGGGTCCTTGTGCATGACTACTATTTTAACTATTTTAGCTGCCCAAAGTTGTTTTATGGAGATCTACTCAATGGTAATACCCTATCAGAACAATGTAGAAGCATTACATATGTTGTTATTGTAACTTCTGTATTTATTTCTGAAGATGACAGACAATCTTCTGCTGTAGTGATGACAGGAATGATTGAGAGTTTCCAGTCAGCCTTGAATTTTAGGTGAAAAGAGCTCATTTGCACAACTTGATTCATGCATACTTAAAAATATCTAAGTGCTTCCAGGAAGATGATATAGTTCCTATATAGCAAATAATCAACCACCTAAAGATTTTTATAAGGAAAGAAAGGAGATGCAAGGTACTTTCTTTCTTCCAGTTTTCAGATTCTTATGTGATTATAATCACTGAGTTTTGGATAAATAGATCATCTCTTTTCAAATTGTAGGTTACAGATTGTTCCACATCTAATCAATTTGATGGATTATGACATCCCTTATGAATTGTTATTAATAGCCATGAAATTAATAACCAAGTTCAGATACTGGAGACGGCAGCCTTCTGTTGTTTAATGAGTATTCAAAATACTATGAATTTTAGTATGTTTATTTTTTATACTCAAGTAAAATTTTTCCTATTTTGTTATATCACTTTATAATTTAACAAAACCAAAACGTTTTATGTAGGAAATCCATTCTGCTTTCACTTCTTTGAGCACATTATGAAATAAAAATGTAAACATAGCCTATGTGTAAGAATTGTCGTATATTTTTGGTAGAACAGGGCTATGATTAAATTAAAAAACATATTTAAATTTTAAACAATTTTAACTTTCACATATTACATGTGATATGAAATGGATATTTTTTAAAGTCTTTATGTCAAGATGTTTATATTTATCATCAGCTTGTTATCAAATTAATAACATCGTTTTTACTCCAAGCCGTCCTTTCATTCCTCATTTGTCATTTCACAGTCAGGAGGTTAAGAAACAGGAGATCATTGGGGTTTCCAGTGTCATTTGAATAATAATGCTTCCCACTGATCCTGTAAATCATATTTATCACTTATTAAGTGCTACAGTACTGTTGAGAAAATTCCATCCAGCAATTGAAATTGTCTTCTTTGATCTCTTAGGAAGATAGCCTGCTCCAAATACAGTCAAGTGCTCTGAACAGAGTAGCAGACTTAAAGGTCTTGCTTGTCAGTAAACTGCTAGCATTAAAACTAATTAACCTTCTGCCTGATGTTCTGTAGAAGCATTATCATAATTCTTTAACAAGGAATTATTGCTTTGGTATGGGGCACATCAAAATGAAATTTTAATGTGATACAGTGTTCCATTTTATTCTATCAGGCTCAGTTAAGAAATTTCTGAGAGCTTTTCTCAGCCTTCATGTTTATATACTAGGTGGGACTGGAAACCTAGAAAGATCTGAGACCACTGTATCATTAATATAAGGCTCTAATATCTGTGATCGTATGGAAATTCAATGGTATGACAGGCCAAGATTATTCAGACAAGACTACTCTTTTTGACCCTTTTACTGACTGTCACTGTGACACTCCAATAGCTTAGATATAGCTAAAGGAAAAGAACAGTAGCAAAATATACATCACAGGATGCTTACATATTACTGAGTTTGAGTTGGACTTTACTGTCTATAAAAACTAAAACCAAACTAATACAATTGTACTAAAAAGGTAGGAATATCCAAGGCTTTGAATAAAGAATAAAGCACAAGAGAAAGAAAGAGAAAGAAAAAATAATCCCAAACCCAAACCAACCAATCAACTAAAAATTGATAAAAACAACCCCCAACCCAAAACACATGGTGCACCAAACCCAAATCAATCAAAACCTTCAACATTTTCTGAATTTTTGAAATGTAATTATATATTGATTTGTCATCATTCACTTCACAACAAAATCAGAGTTTGGAAAGAGTGCTTGGAATTTCTTTCTCCTGTACACTGCCTTTCCCACTGAGTCAAAACGATCACATGCCCACCTCTGTAACTTTGGAGAGAGACAAGAGCTATGGTACAGACACTGTACATGCCATGCTCTGTTGCACACCTCCTGCTCTCATTCCTTGTGAGTCTGGGATGGGTATCCTCGTTGCTAAATGACAAAGAGGAAAAAGGCTCTAGAGAATTTCACTGAGGGTTATACAGCTCTGATGCAAATGAACCACAATTTTTCCTTCATAGAGGACATTTCTACTTCACATTTTCCTTCCTAGTAAGGTAAACAATAGTAATTATTGGGTAGATACCAAGAACCATGTTTATACCAAGTTTAACTGTATTGTTACTGCTGAGATTTTTTTTTTTTAATGTTTCAATATTCTTTGCTATTATTTTTTCCTTTTTTTCTATACTAATTGGATTTNAAGATCTGAGACCACTGTATCATTAATATAAGGCTCTAATATCTGTGATCGTATGGAAATTCAATGGTATGACAGGCCAAGATTATTCAGACAAGACTACTCTTTTTGACCCTTTTACTGACTGTCACTGTGACACTCCAATAGCTTAGATATAGCTAAAGGAAAAGAACAGTAGCAAAATATACATCACAGGATGCTTACATATTACTGAGTTTGAGTTGGACTTTACTGTCTATAAAAACTAAAACCAAACTAATACAATTGTACTAAAAAGGTAGGAATATCCAAGGCTTTGAATAAAGAATAAAGCACAAGAGAAAGAAAGAGAAAGAAAAAATAATCCCAAACCCAAACCAACCAATCAACTAAAAATTGATAAAAACAACCCCCAACCCAAAACACATGGTGCACCAAACCCAAATCAATCAAAACCTTCAACATTTTCTGAATTTTTGAAATGTAATTATATATTGATTTGTCATCATTCACTTCACAACAAAATCAGAGTTTGGAAAGAGTGCTTGGAATTTCTTTCTCCTGTACACTGCCTTTCCCACTGAGTCAAAACGATCACATGCCCACCTCTGTAACTTTGGAGAGAGACAAGAGCTATGGTACAGACACTGTACATGCCATGCTCTGTTGCACACCTCCTGCTCTCATTCCTTGTGAGTCTGGGATGGGTATCCTCGTTGCTAAATGACAAAGAGGAAAAAGGCTCTAGAGAATTTCACTGAGGGTTATACAGCTCTGATGCAAATGAACCACAATTTTTCCTTCATAGAGGACATTTCTACTTCACATTTTCCTTCCTAGTAAGGTAAACAATAGTAATTATTGGGTAGATACCAAGAACCATGTTTATACCAAGTTTAACTGTATTGTTACTGCTGAGATTTTTTTTTTTTAATGTTTCAATATTCTTTGCTATTATTTTTTCCTTTTTTTCTATACTAATTGGATTTTGACTAATAATAAATCTTTGAAAACTTCTCAGTAAAAGAAAGGGGATTGTTTTCTTGTCTCTTTCCTCTTCCTACCTGATGTTTTTGTGCTTCTTAATCACTGTCAAAAGGGAAGAGGGAGTCTTCTGCTTCCAATACTGTTTGTTACTGATTTTGCCAGCTACCAGCTCAGACTTTTCAGTGGTATACCCTGTCCATTTGGAGTCCCGTGTTCATATCTTGTTCTGTGTTATTCATCTTGCACATTCTATTGCTCCTCTCATACTTTTCCATGCTACTGAAATACAACTAGAAAAGTCTGCTCTTTGGTGGTTATGTTGCTCACATACTTACCTACACTTACCTAATACATACACAGTTGTATCTATGTAATCACAGCATAATAAAATGTTTATACACTCTTATCAGTTACACTGGTTTACTTATATTTACATTCAAGGTATGCCAGTTGTGTAAGTGTTACAGGCTCCTGCTTTGGCTACAGCTGAAAAATACTTATTCATAAAACCAAAACCAAACAGAAAAGTCCTGTATTTCTCATAATCTATGTCTCAGTTTTCTTGAAGAGAATATTGATGGGTTGGGGTTTTTTGTTTGTTTNCCCAACAGGGGAAAAGGGAACATGGGAAAGGGAAAAAGATGAAAAAGGGTAAAACCAAACAGATATACACAATTGAAACTCAAGAATTAGCTCAATAAAATAACTAATACAACAGAAAATCTCACCACTTCCCTTAGGAAAAGCAAGTTCTTCCCCTCTCTATGCTGAGCCAGACAACAGCTCTGGGACAGGCCTTGCTCACGGCTGATAAACGAGGCCAAAACACCAACACCTATCTCTGAGCTAAACCAAAAAGGAAAAGAGCAGAGCACCTCCTCCTCTGCCTTTTATACACCTGATTACATAAAGAAGTGAGATGGAATACTTCCTATGTTTTGACTCCAGTTAGTAGGGAAGGCCTACAAAAAAACCCCATCACATTTGTTTATTTATTTTTTGTTTGGTTTTGTGTTTGTTTCTTTGAGGTGTTTTTCTTTTTTTCTTTTTCTCCTTCATTTCCTTTCTGTTACAAAGTTCATCTGATCAAACAAATTACAGGTGAGCTGTTTTACAGAAGGAAAAGAAAGGTGTCTCTCAGTTTGTATATTTTACCCTCCTGTGATATGTAGAATGTGTATTCATGGATTTGGAAATGTCTCTCGATTGCCTCAAGCAGTCTTCAATGACAAAGTTATTGAATTTTGCAGCACTACCTATGACAGAGATGTGATTGATGAGAAGCAGATGTAAAAAACTTATGTAAGACTGTTTGATAAATGGGATTTCATTTCTTTCTCACCTGCTGAAATGTACAGAATTCAATTTTTTTTTCCTTCTGTTGTAAAATATATGGGAGAAACACTACTCAATCCCTTCTTAAATAAGAATATTTCACACCCTTATTTAGTGATGAACCACAATGGTAAAATTCCTAGTTCATTTCAAACTTGTTTACAGAAAAAAAAATAATGTCTTTTACACATATATACTGATATTTTCAAGGGCATTCAATTCAAATTTTTTTCTTAATATGTTTTTGTAAGTTTTTCTATCTGGAACCATAAATCTGCAAATTGCCAAAGACAGATAAAAATGATTGGACCCATCTACTGCCTAAATTGGGCTTAGCTGTAAGAACAGCTTGTATTTGAACAAAATGATGAAGAAAATAATGGAAAATTTTTATTATTCAGATACTAGTTCCTACCCTTTACATCCATACCCTCTCTCTTCAGCAAGGAAAGTAGTCTGAAACAAATCTGTACCTGCTGTATATCCATCATCAAATTTATACTGCCTGTTCCATATGAATGGAAAATTCAGATGGACAAATGACTCAAAAGTGTTGTAATCTGATTCTTAATTTACAGAAATGTTCATTGATTTATTAATGTTTAAATAAGAATTTATCCAAGAGGAAAGTACTTCTGTATATGACTACATACTAAGGAGATGAAACATTAGCCCACTCAAATGACAATCTGAAAATCTGCATCTTGGTAAATTCTGTGGTTGAGGAGAGAGTAGATNTATAGATAAAATACCAGATGGCAGCTCTTGTGGACCATTCTTTTGAAAAATAGAAAAGACAACAGCAGAAACTGCTGGTCACTGACTCTAACTTAATTTCTGATAATTTAGTTTCGTTGTTCATCCTAGAATCTTTTATGGTGTTATCTTTCACCCCTTGGAAATGAAACATTGAAAATCACAGTCAGATGTGGTACATATTAGAACATACTCTTCAATTTTAGACTGTAACCATGCTGAGCTACTGTTTTCCAGGCACTGTCTCCAAGATCTGTTACATGATTATGGTTGTTTCCATTAAAAGCTATAATTATGTATCTAGTTAGTTATTTTTTAGATGTGAATTCTTTTGGACTCATCATTCTTTTTGGAGTCAAATTTTACTTTTATTTCATCATATATTCATTCAGAACGTGATTTTTGTGCCTCCTTGCAACAGTGTGTACTAGGATATACAGACACGTACTGAGGCACTGGCCTGAAGTTTAGCTAACAAAAGAGACCACAAGATATTGTTGGATGTGACATGAGAAATGAAAAGGGATGAACAGGGAAGGAAGGCAAGCCACTGCAGGTAAGGGAAGAACAACCATGAGAAAATAGAGACAATAATAAAAGGAGCTGGTCCTCTCTAAACAAGCTGCTTGTCAGACTGAGCCTTGGACCTGATCATCACAGTCTGTCCTGTTTTCTGATGAAACTGTATTCCTAAATATTTCCTGTCTGACCCTACTCTCTGTTTTCTGTCTGTCTATGTAATTTTTTTGGTGCATTTGAGCTCTTTTCAGAACATTCTGAGTTGAAAGGGACCCTCAAGAACCCAACTCTTAAGTGAAGGGCCTGTACAGGGATCAAACCCATGACCTCAGCATTATTAGCACCTGGCTTTAACCAGAAGAGCAATCTCAGGGTCATTTCAAGCTGTTAGTCAAAGAAGACATACCTCTGAAAGTACACATTATCTGAGACACTGACTAAAGAAAGGGTCCAGNTAATTTGCATGCTTACTTGCTTTTTTGTTTTCTTCTACTGACAGCTACTAGTTATTTCATATAAGGATTTTTTTGACTGTGGTTTTATTGTTGTTTTCCTGTAATATGTTAGAACATATATGATCTTAGTCAGCAATTACGTAATAGCAAATTATTTAAAATCAGACTGAA
>VXBX01002805.1:44253-65886 GCA_013400415.1 Scytalopus superciliaris
CTCTTCAATTTTAGACTGTAACCATGCTGAGCTACTGTTTTCCAGGCACTGTCTCCAAGATCTGTTACATGATTATGGTTGTTTCCATTAAAAGCTATAATTATGTATCTAGTTAGTTATTTTTTAGATGTGAATTCTTTTGGACTCATCATTCTTTTTGGAGTCAAATTTTACTTTTATTTCATCATATATTCATTCAGAACGTGATTTTTGTGCCTCCTTGCAACAGTGTGTACTAGGATATACAGACACGTACTGAGGCACTGGCCTGAAGTTTAGCTAACAAAAGAGACCACAAGATATTGTTGGATGTGACATGAGAAATGAAAAGGGATGAACAGGGAAGGAAGGCAAGCCACTGCAGGTAAGGGAAGAACAACCATGAGAAAATAGAGACAATAATAAAAGGAGCTGGTCCTCTCTAAACAAGCTGCTTGTCAGACTGAGCCTTGGACCTGATCATCACAGTCTGTCCTGTTTTCTGATGAAACTGTATTCCTAAATATTTCCTGTCTGACCCTACTCTCTGTTTTCTGTCTGTCTATGTAATTTTTTTGGTGCATTTGAGCTCTTTTCAGAACATTCTGAGTTGAAAGGGACCCTCAAGAACCCAACTCTTAAGTGAAGGGCCTGTACAGGGATCAAACCCATGACCTCAGCATTATTAGCACCTGGCTTTAACCAGAAGAGCAATCTCAGGGTCATTTCAAGCTGTTAGTCAAAGAAGACATACCTCTGAAAGTACACATTATCTGAGACACTGACTAAAGAAAGGGTCCAGGGTCTGGCCTTAGTCATCAGTTGAGTTTAGAGACATTGCTAATGCTGAAGTAGGGTGGAAATGAGAAAACTCTGGGCCCTAGAAGTCCACTGGATTCAGCTTCTGCTTTATGCATTTATTCAGTGAAGGTACTTAGGAATCTGGACCCAGGAACTGCATGATTTGACAGTGTAGGTAGATCTGTTGTGGCCATAAAACTGCAAACTAAAACCTGTGTCATAGGTTCGACCTTGGCAAAATGCCAAACACCACCCTCTTCCCCCCTCAAGACCCACCTGTTCCCAGCGCAAGGAGGGAAGGAAAAAAAATCAAACAAACTGAAACTGGAAAAAAATGACATATATATATATACATATATTTACAGAAAAGTTACAATACATATATGTACAAATATAAAAAACCCCAACAATAACTTCATCCCAAGCTGCCCCCCCTCAATAACACACACATTCCACCACCCAAACCCACAGGAAACAAAAACCAAAGACATTTCCCTGGAAGAGCATCCAGCAAAGCAACATCAAACAAAAAGTATTTACTTCCCAGAGACCAGATCTGCTATGGACATCTCAGCAGGGGAGCAGCAAGGCCTATCACTCTGGGAGCAGCAACAGGGAGTCCTCTCACTACCACACCATACGGAGAGAGAGAGTGGGAGCTGGGAGTGCCTCCCCCACTAGATTTATACTCGACTTGACATCAGATGATATGAAATACCTCTTTGGTTGCTTAAGTCAGGTGATACTCATCCCTCTAAATCTATGGAGAGCCTCATGGCTTACAAAACTGAGGCCTGCAAAATTTGCTTTTGGGCCTAACTAAACTAAGGCCTTAATTTAAGTTTTGGGGGTTTATCAAACCCATCACAACCTGACTCTCAGCTTGCCATCTAGGAGCTTAGAAAGAGCACTTACACAGCTCCTCCATTACAGCAGACAAGTTTCAGAAAATAACAGTACTATGCTTTAGCAATACTCTATTACATTAGAAAAGGAATTGTTGAAATGTTGTATCAGTTTGCTAAGGAGAAGCTATCCAAATGAAGAAAGCTGCTCATTCTCTTTGAAATAAAAATATGACAGATCTCAATAATTTACAGCAGTTCTACTCCATTTGAAAATTCTAACAATAAATTAATAATCCTTAAAATACATTCAAGGACCATTTTTGACTGATGCATGTCTTCAGTAGTTCACTGCTAGAAGCCACATGGGAATTGACCTCTAGAAGAGTGCTCCAAATCCAGTTGTGTTGGTCTCAGTTTTTCTTTGTCAGGGCTGTGACTTTTTGCTGATATTTGCTAGGTTAAAGCCTGTAGCATAAATCTTATTCGGTTCAGATACATCAGAAGCAGACTACTTGCACAGTAGACTACAGAAACATTGGGTTCTTTACAACTGTCCAGGGACAGAGTCTTATTTTGACTATCTTGAATTTTGAGGGAAGAACTATGGCAATATCAGTCTGAGGAGGAAAAAAAAAAAGTGCTTTTATGAAAATCTTAAGTTGTGAAGCTTTCACACACTGCAAAATTTAATTTCTACTCTGTTCCATCTCCTGTTTTATATTTATCTGATCCAAGATTCAATGAATATTGCAAGTGTATTCTACTAACTTGAATAAACCTTTGGTCTGGTTTTAAGAGTTGGGCAATGTCTGTAGTGATTTTTTTTTTTTTTTTTAATTAATGAAACAGTGACATCGTCTCAATTTCTATTATATAGTTTTCATCTCATGTATCATAAAGTTTTAATGCATTTCTTTAGGCCAAACTGAGATTTAAAAAAATTATAGTGGAAAGTTCTACTTGTTGTGTTCAAAATATGTATATAATTGCTGTTTATAGCACCCTACATAAGAAGTGAAAAAAACCCAAGCCAGTTTGAAGTTTCTGAAAATAAAAAGTATTAGCTTCTAATCATGTTGGAATTCATGAACATCGCACATTTCTTTCTTCTATTTTAAGTCAAATACTTTCATGAGATGGATTGTAGTAACCTTTTCTGGTCATCAGAAGAGTGATCAATGATTAACTGCATTGCTAAATGAGATCTATATTTAGTGACTTAAGAGGACTTGTTAGTAAAAAAAAAAAAGAAAAAAATCTTAAAATATCTTTACCATGACATTTAAAATTAAATTGTTTCTTCTTGCACTTGCTAGTGCAAAAACATCAAACACTTACACAACTGTAAGGGTAAAATCAAAATAGACGTTTTAGTACATATTTCATTTTTAAAAATGTAACATTTTTAAAGTAACAACTTATTCTGATTTTATTTAAAAAAAAAATCAGTTTTAAGCAAAAAGAGAGCAAAATATACTATATAAGACTGTCATATTGCAGTGTTTTTCCTCTAGGTCTTCTTGTAAATTTTATCACCTGACAGATTCTTCAGGCAACCCAAATATGTAGCTTAGGTTTTGACAAAGATGAAATCAAAATGATTAAAGCATCCTTCTTTTAAAAAGCCCTAAGCATAACTCAAAGTACCAATTACAGGACCCGACTGGGTACTTTGTTCTTTGTAGTTGGTACTTTGGTCCTGAGTACAGGATCAAAAACAATAGTTTTCAAATTGTGATTGACATTGAATTCAATTTACTTTTGTGACTTACTACATGTTCATACTTACTTGACAAAACACTATGACATGCCTTATTTCTCTGTTTTTCATTGCTCCATTAAAATGAAGTGCTACAAAGACCTCTAAATAGCCCTTTCATTTGGCTAAACTCTGACGGTAGTCTCATAGTTCTGATTAGCTCATTTCTTACTTGTCTAGCTCATTTTAAATGACAAATTCATAAATTGCTTGCATGAAAATAATATTCTCACATGGCAAATATGGCAGAAGTAAATTTACCAGGTTTAGGCATGAAACTTCACTTTCAGTAGTCCCCACTCTGACACACTGCTGCTAAATTTCACCATGGAACTAAGATTTTGCTATTACTAGTAAAAAACCTATACATATAGAACACTACAATACATGAAGTGCTGGGACTCAGGGCTTGCAGAACTTATATCAGTCTCACATAGTTTTAACAACTATGGTTGTTATAGTGGTAAAGTGATTGTTGCCTGACCTACTGTAGCTTCCACTTGCTGAACAACAAATGTAGGAAGGGTCTGACAAAATTAGGTCATTGTGTAAGAAACAATAGGCCTTTGTCTCAAATAAGGCTGGAGAAAGCAGTTCCAGAAATCAGCTGGGAAGCAAGGAGAAGCATGTGATAAGAAGAAAAATGTACTTGTTTGAGGACATGCTAGTAAGCAGAATGAAGCCACTACAATAATCAGCCTTTTTCTGTCAGGAACTACTTTACATTGCTAATGTCCTGTCACAAGTCCCCAACCTGTTTTTTCTTTACAAAGACTAAGTATCAATGTCAAATAAAAGGTTCGCTGAAAGGATATGCATAAGGCCTAAGAAAAAGTGTACACAGTTATAACATCTCTGCTTAACAGTTCTATCTGTAATACTGTATTTTCAGTACTATTAGATCATTTGAAATATTAGACTTTTAAAACTGTCACTGGATTAATAATAAATACTTTGCTTTGTAAATACAGTAAGTTTAATTTTTCTTGTAACAATATTTTGAGTGTGACAGTACTTAAAGGTGTGATGAATAGGCACTTAATTCAGTTTCCCACCTTAACCATTACTATCATCGGAGGTGCCTAAGGAATTGAGACATCCATATATGACTGAGAATTGTTTTGAGAAGTCAATTTCTGCCATAAACTGTTTTGCTTGTTGCACAGATATTGTTTTGAATGCAACTGAGTTTTTTAGATCAGTTGTAGTATAACTGTTTATTCCCTATTCTTAAATTCTACTTAGTATTTCTTTTCTTCTGCTGGAGAGTAGTTTTGAAGCTCAATAATTATGAGACGCCAAAATGTCTCTATTCATAAAAATGAGCTGACTGCTGAGGAGAGTGGCTCCAGTGCGAGCATAATGAGCACAAAAGTTCTTTGGTGCAGTGGATATGGGTGTCTCATGTTCCAAGACAACCAGGAGAGGTACTTTTAGACCTCAGCTTGTGTGACAATGGCTGATGGGACCTAGGCAGGGCCAGGAGTAAGAGTGGCTAATCCTTTCCACTCCAAAAAAGCAAGCCCTTAGGGACTCTCCAGGAAGAAACCAGGACCACTGCCAACAGGGTGGGCAGACAGAGCATGACACAGCAGCAAGAGGATTGGCAGCATAATTTACATGGCAGCTGACACGGAAAGGCACACACAAAGAGTGATGGAGCCTTGCCAACTTGACCCAGCAGCAATGGCATCCACCCAGCAGAAAGCCAAGAGTCCTAGAGAGACAGGCTACTGGAATCACACCCTATATTCACTGGGACAGGCCCAATAGACAGACAGGATGCATGACACATTGCTTTCCCTATTCTGTCTCTACCTGACTGAACACAATGACTCAAGACATAAGGGGTAATCATGAAAAATTCCTGCCCAGCACAGCAGATGCATCTCCTTCATGAGTGCCCCAACTTATTTAGGTAGAAGGCTTGTGAGATGCTGAATTCAAATATCCCTAAATTATATACGCATATGTCAGAGCCCACTCACTCTGAGTGTGTGGGGAAGAGCTGGGCCTGAACACAAATTAAAATGCCTGTCCACAGAGCCCAGGGCAGAGCTGGAAGACACATGACCTGCAGCGTCATGGCAGAGCTCCAAAGCCCACAGCTAACACAGCTGTGTCCATGCAGAGACCACGGCACCACTGAGAACCACAAGGCTGGGATGTTAGTCAATGAATGCCTGCCTGGTATCCTGCCCACACCACACCCCCTGGAGCCTGTGGTTGGCTGTGGCACACCTCACTCTTGCCTGGAAGGAGCTGAGTGGTCAATGACCTGGATGTCCTGCCTGGGAGGTGTGGTTACAGTAGCCAAACTCTATAAAAAGGCACAAGGGCATTTTATTTTGTGGAGTGTGGTTTTGTGGTGGGAGCAGCTAATGTGATCTTGTGGTGGTGACTATCTTTTTCTCTACTTCTTTCCTTTCTTTATCTCTCTTTATTCTTTTCTTTCTCTTGTAGGTAACTTGAAATCAGTAAGTTGTGTTTTACTAAGACTAGTTACTTTATAGTGGGGTGCTTTTGTGGACTAGGTTTTTGTGCTGAGTGTTTTGGTAAAATACTTCCTTCTTGGTTATATTTTATCCCTGTAAAACTCTTTTGCAAAATGTTTACTTTCTCAGATTCTCTTAGAGAAAGTATAGTAGCATTTTCTCGAGATGTGAACTTGAGGTAATAACAAACCAAAGGCTTTTTAAGAGTCTTAAATATAAGTAATCTCTGGGCAGCTTGTGGCTTAAAATCCGGAGTGCTGCAAGACTCTACAAGTGGAACCAAACAATGATGAGTGCTTTCTAAATACAAAAAACTGGTACTCACTTTCCAAATAATTATTAAATTAATCATTTGATCACACTAACAATACAGAAGTATTTAATAGTTTATGTGCCTGAGGGAAGAGATGCCATCCAGAGGAGCCTCGAGAGCATGATGAGTGGGCAACCACTCAGCCTGGCATCATCCATAGACTTAGTGAGGAGGCACTCAATCACACTATATATGTCAGTAATAAAGATATTGAGCCATACTGCGCTGAATACAGATCCTTCAACCACTTGTTGTTTCCACTTGGGATATGAAGTCATTGACTGTAAGTCTCCAGATGTAGCTATCCGCACTTCAAATCTATGTCTGGATTTTTAGCACATTTCTCTCATTAACATTAATGAAAGCAGTGTGTTATACAGGCACCATTAAAATACTGTTGATGACCAAAAATCAAGTTTCTATTCTGTGGAGAATTCTGTATAATAAATGTAACCATCAATCAGAAATTCTAAATCTTTTTTTGGTATGCATTTAAAGTGTAAATTACACTCTTTTCAAGGACTTAGTGAATGCCTGACACTACAAAACCGCAATTTTTTTATTAGTTGCTTCTTAAACTTCTGATGAATCCACAACTTTAATATATTTTACTCCTTCATTTCACTTACATTGGCCCTTATGACTTTGTGATAGTTGACTGTATAAGGAAGGATTTTTGTCTCATAAAGTGTATAGTTCTTCTAAGAACTAGAAATTGCAAATGCAACAGAACAGCTTTTATTCTAGCAGTCTGAACGAACAACCTAATTTTCTCCATTGAAATGTCCATGAGTTTTCCAAAGATATGCATGAAATCAGGAATGGGTAATCAAGCTTTTGGAAGTTAGTATTTCAAAGTATTACTGAAATTTCAGCATGTAAGAATTTTACCATACAACAAGCAGATAAAATGTAAAGAGTATCCTGAGAAGATCAGTTAGATGACTCCAAGTAGGATCTAATTTATCTAAGATGATGGGGTTTTTTAAAGTTAGTTCTGTAATTTTAGCAATTCATCTTCATAACTAAAGCAAAGGATAAGTAATTTGAATAATTATATATATACAATACCCTAAGCCATGCCTCTAAGACAAATGATCAGACCTAGCAGCTGTATAGGAGGTAAGGAGGTTGTTTAGCAATGTCCTATCTTTCCCCATGCCTCTGAACTTTTCTTCCTCTTATTCTTCCTTCTCCTCTATCATTTCCAGTGAGAAAGACCTATTTCTTTTCTTTATAGGGAAAGGGAACTCTCATGACACACTGCTATATTGATCCAAGTCATAATTGTGAAACTTCTTCCTTTATTTTAGTTTTTTTTAATTATTATTTGTTTGCTATTGCCCTTTGGCTTGTATTCTGCTGCACTGGTGATTTTTACATTGAAATCTGAAAAATACTAGAACTAGCACAGTTAAATAGTGAAAATGCACAGTAAAAATTGGGGTAATAGAAGGGAGATGAAGTGACTATCTCATTTCAGCAAATTGGAATATATTTTGAGATAGATGAAGCTAACTGCCTTTAATTTTACTTTCTCCTATCATTATGATTGCTTATATTTTTTATTGTGACTATTAGAGAAGAGTCACAATAAAAAATTTACAGTAAGGAAAAAGAAAACAAAAGTTATGTATTTAACCTCACCAGAGTTTAAATTAATCCTGCGTTTTATCTCATTGCATATGTCCAAGCTCACACCACTAAAGATTCAAAGCTCATTGTCTTGAAGTTGTGCTGTGCATGTTGCATGCAGTCCTGGCAAAAAAATACCCATATCTGACAGACACTTGTAGTTTACCTGTAAAAACTTATAAAATGACACTTAATACTTTTATAAAACAGCTTGTAACCTGGCTTGAATGTATACATGCAAAGTCTTTTTAAAGGTAATCTTTAAATGCCTTAAGAAACCCTTACCACTATTTTACTCTTCGGTAAAACCATAAGAACACCTATTGTAAGATTATAAACACACTAGAAAGCTGAATTAAAACCTGTGCTTGCCATGACATCTACGTCGGCCTCCCGTTGTGGGGAGGGGGATTTTCATTTGCCAGCGGTGTCTGTGGTGACTAGGCATTTAGACCCATGCAGTCAGATCAGTACGTGGAATTAAGCATGCACACTTTGTTACTGTATTGTAGTTTCTGCTTAATAGCATTTCATGTGAAGTCAAACTTTTGTGTTTCTTAAATTAACGTGCTTGTCAGAACACTTTATATTGGAAAGGTTTTCAGTGCACTGTGTAATAGATTTGACTTAGCTAATAAGAGCTGATAGTATAGTAAGGGTCATCTTACTCTTGGTCTTTCATTAATTTTGCCCATGTACAGTTTACTCCCATTTTATTAACAATACAGCTATTCTTTGGTACAGGCAGAGCATTACAAATATATTAAGTACTGCCCAAACAGGTACAGAAATAGAAGATACAAAATTTAAAATAATAATAATAAAAAAAAATAATCTGTGAAGTAATGAGCTTTTAGTTAGCAATTAACCATGCACCATGTGTTAAGATCTGGTTTTCTTAAAACACACTTTTCCCTTGGCAGCTAAAAGTAAGGAAAGGCTTCCTAGAATGATAGATTGCTTAACAACTTCGGAGAGCAAGAGCCTTGTCTTATGGCACCATCACGACCTTTGTTTAGAATTTAACATTATTGTAATGTCAACTAAAGAAAAACAAAACAAAAAATCCACCCCAAACACCTACTTCAAGCTGCGCAGATCTGAATTACTTCCTGATACAGAGAGCAAATATTTTATTCTAAAGTGCATTAGATTGTGGGTGGTCGTTTGGGGGGTTTGTTTGTTTTTGTGGGGTTTGTTTGTTTTGTTGTGGGTTTTTTGTTTGTTTTTATCCAAGAAAACTGTCCTGGTCTTAAAAGCATCATGTAATTTTTCAAAATAAAAAGACATTAAAACGAGTAGGAGAGATCATAGGCAGTACAGCTGTAAACAATTGTTATTTAGATATACTTGCAGAAGGAATTCCAAATAATGTATTCAGATGTGGATATAATATGAAAATAGGGTTAAAATAAAGGTTAATTTCTCTTCTAAAACTCAGAATATTCTTTTTTTTTTTTTTTCAACTATATATAAAGTTTACCATGGAAGTTGGCTTTTGATTACAGAGCTTGTAAATTACTGAGTTCATTACTATGTAAGGAAGTGAATTCAAAATGCTTGGTGGCAGAAGATACCAATACCCACATGTATTTGGAAGCACTACCTGAATTATACCACTTTTAATCCAATTTAGCAAAATACAGAGGAGAATTTGTTTATGACTAAAGTTTACAGACTTATGATTCTTGCGTTTAAATGGCTAATAAAAGAATATAAATACCATTGTGAAAATGAAATGATACTATGCTTTTATTAAAATGTATGAAAGTTTTGCATATCCTACCACTTTTCATACACAGATCTCAGTCAAAAAAAAAAAATCTCAGTAGAGAGAAACCCAACTAAAAATCTGTCCACATCTCAGCTAACATTTAATCAAAGATTGAGAAGAGACAGGGTTACTATAAGATAGTCTGCATAAACCAACAGTCAAAATTAGATCCATCTAATTTTTCTAGTTATCTCAAATCTTGCTGTCTAATCTGAGCTGATCACGTACACTACAATCTTTACAATGGATTGCTTCAGAGACAATTATCTCATGTAGTTAGCAAAGGGAAGTTAGGGAAGTAAGTAGCATTAAAGTCTGAATTGTTCCAAGGAGTTTCATAGGATAAGAACATAGAGCTAGAAGGAATGATTTGCTTCTACTCTTGCATAAAACACCTCATTTAGAACTGTTTGCAAAAATAATTTTTATATGATGCTTCTCTTCACAAGTAAGAAGACAACAGGAACTGTCACAAAACTTAAAATCATTATGTGCCTTATAGTATTTATAGTTTTCCAGAGCTTTGAGAGGGATTACCACCATCTTTTTCTTAATGTGAATACCCAAAAGCTATTAAAGGGACTTTCCAAGGTGTTCTGTGTTCTGGAAAGTTTTTCTTACAAACATTCTTAACTGCTCTTTTAAAGGTTCAGTCTTCCTCCTTCCTTTTAGAGGTCTCTCTGTGCAGTTGCTCAAATCAAGATAACAAACAGGTTTTCTCCCTTTTGTCTACTCAAGTTCTTCTAAAAGACGGTAATTTATAAACATGTATATATGTGTGTGTGTGTGTATTTCAACTAGAGAGGGAAATCCCACAATGAAACAGTTTTATAACTCCTAGGAATTTCAAAAGAACAGGAGAAAATTGATCCCAAGTTTCAGATGTTAGAGAGAAAGAAAAAATATCTGCTAAAATTCAGATTCTCTCACTGAGCATTCAGTACACTGAAAACATCAATGTATCTTCCTGACATTGCAGAGTTGATTTTGAATTCTTCTGAACAAGAAAAGAAGAAAAAAAATTATATAAAAGGCTATAATAGCAGAATAAGTGTCAGAAAGTTTTGAAGAGTATCAATCTCAAATTTTAGAGGTGGCATTAGAGTCTACCATTCACATTATCAGTTCCTCTTGTTTTCTAGAATTATGAGGGACAAAACCCCACTATGTTCTCAGTTTTAAAACATCACATATATTACCAAAACTATTAAGAATAAATGTTAGTAGTCACAGCTGTGATTCTAGTATGGTACTGTCTGTGTGTGTGTTCTAGAGGACCTTCTTTAGTGTTTTTTTCATTCTAATAATTAAAATTCTAACAAATTAACATGCTGCCAGAGCCCATAAAGTGCACTTTTTCTGTCTTTGATGTTCCAAACTCAAGTTCTGACTGCTTGGTGTCAAGATTTACTTGTTGGATCTAAGAACAGACATTGGTCTATAGGGAACTGCTAAAGGCCTATGAAAATGGTAATTTCTAGGCAGTGTCTTAGCACTTCCCTTGGTTGTTTCTCTAAATATGTTAAACAGCTAAATAAACACACTATTTTAGTTGGTCATGGAGTCTCCATCCTTGGAGGCACTCAGCACTTCAGCAGACACAATTCTGAGCATCAGAGGTTCTAAGAGCACTCTTCCTATTCCACCATTCCGTGATTTTATATTTACCTGAGTAACAGTTTCCCAGTTAAAGAAATCAGTGCAATAGAAAAATTTATGAACTGAAAATTTGGACCATGCTGGACTGATCCAGAGTGTTCATTCATCGTGTTTAAACCTCCAAGTCTGTCAACAGTCTGTTCCCTAGTAGTTATACTTCAGTGGACTTGTAACCTCTGACTTTGCAAGGAACAGAAATAGCTAATCAGAACAGGTTTGCAAAAAGAGGTCTTATTTGCTGAGATCTGAGTCAGAAGCATTATTTCTATCCAAATCTTTCAGGAACTCCAATGAAACAATTCATTGACCCACCTTAGACTACTTTTGGGATATTTTTAGGAGGTGGCTTTAGTGTTCTTTATATACATCTATATACACAGACATAAATTTATTATTTATGGGATAAGAAATCTCTTGATTGTTGCAGCATACCATGTTCCATCATTGTTCTTCTAGACAACTTTATAAGGTATAAGAAAAAAAAAAAGTAAAAAATGTCATTGCCCCTAAAAAAAATGTGTTATGTTTTTGTACTCTGGCATACTAATGTGGTCACATTAATTTTGGGTCACTTCCTCAGTCATACGTTATCCTTTAGTTCACTGGCAACCATACAAGTGCACAGACTGCTCCTGAACTCCTAGTATTAAATGTGTGGGTTTTGCTCAAGTAAAACTACTGACTTTATAATATGGGCTTTTGATTAGCTCTTTTTCCTCAGCACTTCACTTGTGAGTTAATATTCAGCATATTTCTGTATATAATTATACAGACAGACAATTCAAGGCTCACACTGTACTTCAGTTCTACAGCTCTACATAATTGCTTTCAATCTAAGAATGCTATAGGCCAATTAAAATGGACAATTACTGAGATTTTATTAGTTCAGTTACAGCTAAGTCAGCTTTGAAATTTCCAAACTCTTGAAGAACAAAATATGCCTAAAGGTTTCTTTAGCAACTTCCATGTACCTTGATTTGTGACTTTGACTTTGGTAAAATAAAGGTTTTATTTTAATTATATAATTAAGGGAACAATTTCATTGTCAAGAAAGCTGAGAGAAACAACAAAAGAAGACTGTCTAGTAGGTATTAATTTTTCAGCACACTAAGGTAGGATTTCAAAAGAATCTATACATTGTAGGAAATAAAAAGGAATCTTGAATCAGCTGATACTTAAGAAAATAGGGTGAAATATAACTACCTGTACTTTATAGTTACATGGGTTTTCAAAAACAGACTCCTCCAGGCAAGTATGTATCTGTTTACACATGCAAAGTGACTGAGTAATGACAATATGTGTAGCTCAGCATTTACTTTATTCCTAAACCCTGAAAGAGTTCCTAAATTAGCAACTTTGTCATCCATCTCCTTGAGAGGTCAGTCCAGCAGGATATTGGTGATCTTATATAATCATTGAGATAAACACACATGCAGCTCACTTTTTTTTTTTTTTTTTTAAGCTGGTAGACTTTTAAACTCTTTTAGTTGAAAGGCCAGTGAATGGCACAATCACCAATGGTATCCTCTTCAGCTTCATCTAGAAATTATGTTATTCCTTCTCACTCCTTTGTCCAGCCTTCCTACATGAATACCTTGAGTTTTTCATTAAATGTTCTAAGCTGGGTTTGTAGATAGTTAAGTATACACAAATTAATGTTTCAAATTACACAAACTGTCTAGACCTGAATCTGGAATGAAAAACAATCCACATAGGAAGGGAAGTATCTGTGGGTAGAGTCGACATTCTTTGAACAATAAAATACTTGAGGTGGATTTATCTGTCCCTTTCCTTAAAATGAGTATTCCAGTAACATCAGCTAGTCTTTGAAGTTCTAGAAATTTTTATCTGAGTATGAATTAGAACAAGGTAATTTTTGATACAGAGAAAATTCAAATCATCCGACTAATAAATATTTTAAAGAATAACAGGTAAACAAATATTTTCCTTTCCTACAATCTGTACACAAGAAGAGATTTAATTTTAGTTCACCAGCTTTCATTGTCTCCTTTTTCCCAACAGACTCCAATCAGTCCTCCCTTGGTCTTCAGGACATGTCATTGTGTCTCCATCGCATCTCCAAGCTAGCAGTGTGCCTCTGGGTCTCTTCTGAGGCACTGCACTTGCAGCTCCTCTCATTCCTGCATCAACCACCAACACCCAGCTGAACATCAAGCTGTACAAGCTCGTAACCCTCTGTTTCATCTATTGCAGATTAAAAAAATCAAACCCACTAATATTGTAGAACTTAAGAGTCCCCCTTTTCTTCTCACTTTCAAAAATGCAATTTTGAGAAGACATCTTCATAAAAAAAAACCCATTACAGCAATAAAAGCTAATGAGATTCTACGGTTCTGGCTTTCCACAGAAAGAAGTTTTTCCTGTGATTTACTCTTCATTCTATTACACAAATCAAGACTAGGCACAATCCACGACCATTCTTTGTTTTTCCCAAATGAAACAGCTTGATCAGCATAATTATAACTCAGATATCTGTTATAATAAAATGTTCTAGACAGATTATTTTTTGTCTGTATTATTTGTTTATAGACTATGTAGGCATTATCCTTACTTTAGAAAACTGATGTAGTAATCAAGAGTAAAAGTATCTATCTGGCATGTTTTGCTGAGATGCACATCTTGGAATGTTCCCTTACATTTAGTTGCAGTTGTCTTTTAAATAGAAACTTCTTTTCCTGAAATTTTCTTTTTATAAAATGACATTATATTATCTTACCTCAAATTTTTACACAGAAAGATTTTGCAAATTGTAAAATTATGTGGGGAAAAGAGGATGAGATGCCTGTTAGTTAATTTTGATTCTGTGACATTTCCTTAGTTTTGATGTGTTGTTACTTTTTGGGTTTGAATTTTTTACTTTTAAATTTTATGGCCAGAAATGGCATAATGACTTCAAATAAAGACAATAGCAGTGCTTAGATATATATTTTGAGTGTCATAAAAATGAATTGCCATACTACTTCCTTATTTTTATTCAAAATTTGAAAAAAAAACATAAAACTCCTGTTCTCTCTGCTGAAAAATTACTGTTGACAAGAATGTCACTGTTGTTTTTCTTATGTTTTCTCAGAATTTTGATGCTCCAAAATGGGATCAGTTTTTAGGTATTTTCCTGTTAAGCAGCTTAGAACAGGATAGAGCATGGAAACCTAAAGGAAATCTTTTAATTAATATATAAAATACCTTTATCCTTACTGCTGAAATTTAAACACTTTTATATTAAATTTTATATTAGAATTCTTTGACTACATTTGGTTATGGATTTGAAAAGGTCACTTTAAACTCACTCCCCCTCCCCCTCCTTCTTGCCTTTGTCATGTGAAGATCAGTGAATGGTAAACTGCAACAATCAAAAATCTGTCAAAATGGATTCAGGCAGAACATACTGGTATCATTCTTATTGTTAGTATTCTCACAGAAAATTCATAAAGAAACTAAAATTAGATCATATACCTTCATAAGGTTCAATGAATCTGAAAAAATATATCCACTTCCTTCTAATAGCCCCCTTTTTTTTTTTTTCCCTAAATTCAAAACATGAACTGGAGAACATTATCACTTAAGAAATTTTGTCAGGGATGAACAGGAAATGTCTATATTATAGGGTTGTTTTGGCTTTTTTTGGTTGGTTGGTTGGTTGGTTGGTTTTGTTTGTTTGGGTTTTTTGTGTGTGTTTATTGCGATCAGGAAAGTGCAAGCCAATTAAGCAACTGCCTTACTACCAAAAAACCACACTTATTTAAATTATACTATCATAGAATTAGTAGACCCTATGAGGGACACTTTCCCTCTCTACCCTTGTGAGACTACATCTGTGGTACTGCATCCAGCTCTGGCATCCTCAGCACAAGAAAGATGGGGACCTGTTAAAATGTGTCCAAAGGAGGGCTACAAAGATGATCACAGGGCCTCCTATGAAGACAGGTTGAGAGCTGGGTTTATTCAGCCTGGAGAAGAGAAGGTTTCAGGGGGATGGACCTCAATGTACTTTGAGAAGGCTTATAAAAAGGAGGTAGAGAGACTTTTTACAAGAGGAAATAGGGACAGGACAAGGGGGAATGGGCTTAAACTGAAAGAGGGAAGGCTTAGATTAAATATTAGGATAAAATTCTTTACTGTGTGGGTGGTGAAGCACTGAAGCAGGTTCCCCAGAGAAGCAGTGGATGTCTCATCCCTAGAAATGTACAAGGCGAGGATGGATGGGGCCCTGAGAAACCTAGTCCAGTGAACAGCATCCCTGCCCACAGCAGTGGAGTTGGAACTACGTGATCTTTAAGATTCCTTCCAACTTTAATCATTCTCTGATCCTGTAATTCTGTCATATGCTGTGGTGGGGATGACCTATTTTTTGTTTTCTCTTTTAGAATACAGTCAATGCAGGAAATACTTGAGTCTTTTGGTAGAGTCAATAACTAGGTTAATCATGGTGATTCAGTCAAGGTGATATCAGAGCTTCTCACATTAGAAACAAGGTCTCACATTAGAAAAAATAATGTTCTAGGAAAGAAATTATCCAAATAAAGGCTCAGGTTTCTCAATAGAAACAGAGATTCATAGAATCATACAAGGTTATACATAAATTAATGGGGCATTTATAGTGTTCAAATGTAAAAAGGATGAAATTTGCTGTTGATATAAAAGTATTCAGGGTAGTCAAAAGTAAAACAAAGAACAGTGAAATACAGAAAGCTGACATGATTTTGAATGCTATTGTAAAAAAAAAAATTAAATTCAATGCTAAGCAAAAACTAATAAATACTGAAAAATATATCCCTAATATAAAATAAAGATTTAATATTTAATTATTGGTTTTCATATTAAGAAGTAAGATATACTGAATAAATGAAAATTCTCACATGGCATATTTTCATAACGTTAGGAATAGAGAGAAAACTAATATGGAAGTTGAAATCAGTCTGATGGTTGGATTCCATGTTCTTAATGGTCTTTTCCAAGCTAAATTAGTTTATCATTTTGTGATATACTATATGTCCTAATGTGAAAAATTCAGATGCAGTTACCAGATACCTTGCTTGAAATTAATAAAAGGAAGCATTATTTGCATTCTATAATTAAACTGTAGAACTATTTCCTACCACATAGTGTAGAGCCTAAATGTGTTACAGAAATAACAGCATAAATTAATGAAGAATACATCCATACTTAATAAGTACAATGGTGTTACAGTTACAGAAGCCCCTAACCTGCAAATTGTTAGAAAATCTAAGGATACACTAATTTTAAGTTTTTGTTTAATTTATTTCTTAGAATAATTCATTAGTGTAACTGGCATGTCTTGATTGACTGTTCAGACCTTTGTACTGACCCACATTAGCTCTTTTTACATTCTTATATATAATTCAGTCTTCTCCATGGAGAAGGGAGAAGCTTGTGTGCCCTTATGAGGTTGTGAGCTATGCTCGTGGTGGTTTGTGCCTCCGGTAGGGTCTCCCATGCTAGTCAGGTCTCAACTGAAGGGTCAGACAAAGTGTGTCCACGGGCAGGATGGGCTTGCTAGCCTCCTGGCAACCATCCTAGGAGAAGGACAACTCTAACTCCAAACCCGGGCAGATGGAGCTCGCTTAGCCCTGTAAGGCCACCCATCTAAGAGAAGGATATTCTAACTAAACCTACGTCCTGAGGACTTCACTGTCACTGTCCAAGCTCACTAGGCCCTGGCAGATGAGTAAAGGGTGGGGCCAGTCCCACGCACACTGTGCCTCACCTAAAAAATCCACTGCGCAGGCTTGAAGGCTACACCCACATTTGCAAAGCCCTGCAGCGACAGGCGAGGGACGAAACGAGGCCATGCTGCTGAGAACGCAGCTGCGCTGGGCAGGGCACGTCTCCAGGATGGAGGATCACCGCCTCGCTAAGATTGTGCTCTATGGTGAGCTTGCCACCGGCTGCCCCAAGAGAGGAGCCCCAAAGAGGAGATACAAGGACTCCCTCAAACAACAGCTCAGCCTTGGCCATACTGACCACCATCAATGGTCCACTCTGGCCTCCAATTGGGAAGCATGGAGACACACCATCCATAATGCTGCTGCTTCCTTTGAGATCTCATGCAGGATCAGTCATGAAGAGAAAAGACAATGCAGAAAGAACTATGCCTTGCCAATACAACATATGGAGACTTTCTGCTGTGCCTTTTGCAACCAGACTTGCCTATCTCACATTGGCCTTTTTAGCCAACAGCACGCTTGTAGCGAGTGTGGGTAGAGTTCTTCCCAAATCTTCATTTGCGAAGCCTAGCCATGATGATTCTTAGCAAATATGCTTACTTAGTGATCTTATGATTTTTTTTACAATATTTACTCTTTTTATAAAAATTGTTTCTATGTCACTTTTTATAATCTTGCATATATATCACAAGTCTGAATAAATGGAAACATTACCTTACTGGAACAGTTAATTGAATAAACACTTACAAATAAATATTGTAAGTAATGTCTGTTTTTCCAGCTCTTCCGTCACTCTTGAAACAATAATGAATATCTTTCTCATTCTCAAGGATGGTTCAAACAGAATTCCCAATAAATGGATTCATCATAAAAACATCTCTAATTATTTCATTACCTGTTACTCTGCTATTCCTAAGTCACCTAAATTACCAAGATTTGTTTTGTTCTCTTGAATTATTTAATATAAGCCTTCTGCATTTCCAAGTGGCAGCAACCAGAATCTTTACTGCAATGTACCACAGTGTATGCCATGCCCTAGCGGACTTCAAGAAATACCAGAGAGGCCACTTCAGAGCTGGGGTAGCCAGCCACGTGTAGGCACCTGTATTATACATTGTCTTCTAAGCTCCATTTATTGGAGGAAGAGAGGAGACGAAAGTACAGATGACACTTATGACAGATGACTTAGAGATGACACATATGCTGCTACATTTTGGAGATTGACCTTCAGTATTTCAGCCAGCTTTGCAATTCTTTGCCCATATAATTCTTTCCTCCAGCTAGGGCCCTGAATGCAGGCATGACCCTCAAGGGCACAGGGCAGATGGATGACCTGGGATCATTCTGCAGTAGTGTCAAATTGATGAGAGAATCTTTATTTTGGCCTTTTGATTCCATGCTCAGAAGTTGCTTTCAAGATCAGGCCTTGGCCCTCGGTCTTTGCCTGTGATAGATTGCCCGTAAATACTTACAAAAGCCAAACAACTCAACATTTTCCTAAATAAAAAATTAGTATCTACCACAAAAACATTTAAAAAACAATCCACAAACAGTGGCATTTTTCCTTCCAGTATTTTTTGTCCTTTCCGTATTATGTAGGATTTCTCCTAATTGCTTTCATGTAGGGAAGAAGGAACAGCAAAAAAAATAAAAACCAGTAAAACCAAGACTAGAAGGATTTAAAAATTTTAAAGATCGTATTTCCTTCATATTCTGTACACAATGGCAAATATTAATTCCAGTTTCACATTCCTGTTGTCTTTAACATGAAAGGTAATTTTCTTGACTGTCCACTAACACAGCATGATTTCTTTCTAATATGTGATTCATGCCCTTTCAAAGTCATCTGTTACTTACAGCAGAGGCTGCTTGAGACATCATTTAAAGCAGTGTATTGTGACTGTAATTTTTCATCAATTCAAACACAGTAATTCTAGTCTGAGAACTGTGATACCACCATGACCTTCCCATTTTCTGCTCTTTATTTCCCATTTACTGGTGATTTCCATGCAATTTGGTATAGTTTAGACTTCATTATTCTACTGGATAGCTCTACTTCATTGCACATCTTTTTTTCCCCATATTGAAGAGACAGATTATGTAATTCAGTTTTTGACTGAAGTTCACAATTATTTGCTACAGGCTGACTACAGTGTCTATGTATTTGAGAAGATGATTACAAAAAGCTCATATCTTCCCCGCAAAATAATGATTAATGAAGGCGGGAAGACTCTGCTAATACATCCAAATGTATTTATTGTTCTCATGCAGAGCAAAACTGAAGGTCCAGGGAGTATCATATATGTCCTCATGGTCACTTAAACATATTGGAACTAATGCATAAGTGAGTAATCAGCTGTCCTGGTTTAAAGATAAACCGGTAGGAGAAACAAATCTAATTCACAAACAGATTATAAATCAAAACTGTAATTTAATAAAAAAGGAAAAAAAGATCACAATCAGTACAAGGGTACAGAGGAAGAAGTCACTTTAACCCACAAAAAAAGGTGTGTGTCCCAGCAGCCTGGGGCACAAACAGAATAGTAATTGTCAACCCCTGTACTGAGCACCACCTCGCCCTCCTAGGTACAAAGTAAAAGGAAAGAATAAACCTGTCAGTGAAGCAGATGGTCCCGGTCCAGTAGAGAGTGGCAGTCGCAGTCCTGCTGAAGCTCTGGTCCTCCTCTCGATCAGCCCAGAACCAGTCCCAAAACCCCAGTTTATATGTGCTTAGGCTCAGGTGGGAGTGCCCAGTACCTCCCCCAGGGTGGGGAGTTTCTCAGTGGGTGATTTACACTCTGATATATTTTGGAATCCCTGATGGCCCATTAGCAGACATGACCCCTCAGGCTGGGTGTGGAGGTGCTGATGGCTCTCCAGAGGGGCGTTATCACACTGAGTCACTGATGTGAAGACAGGAAACCTTTCTTATCTTACAGGAGTTCCCAAACACCCAGCTTGTAGCCTGAGGAGTCGGGTGTGCCTCAGGCAGCTACTGCAAATGATCCATTGTTAGCAGTTCATGAGGGGACCAGGTGGAACCCTTTTTTTCCCATGGGGCAGGCAGTCTCTTTCCTGGTTCCATGGTTGAAAAAAAAGAGACAGGAGGTGATCCCTCTGAGGCACAGGGTTGGTAGATGAAAGAAAAATTCCAAGATTTTAAATCCATAACATCAGCAACACAAGTAAGGTTCAAATTTCTATTGAAAATTTTAAATAAAAGATCAGTAAACACTATATGAAGAGTTTAAGATCAATTTGAAGGGTATAGTAGGTGTAAAGAAACCCAAACAATATAAATAAAAGTATTTAAATAATTAGGAATATTTAATTCCCTTTCTAAAATGGTGAAATATTGCAAATCATTGAAATTAATGCACCTAATTCAGAAAAACAGTTTCAGCATATCTACAGTAAGAGGCACAGTATATTACCATGAAAGTATCAAAGAAAGATTGAAATATATATATATTTGCAATACAATCTTGAATTTGGAGTATTTATTCACTCCCAACTTTTCATTGTTCAGCAACTGTTACCATAATTTTGAAATGAGATATATTTGGAAACATCATACTTTTCACTATATATCTTCTTCTACTCCTTTCCCCAAAGAAGAAGCTGACAACAGCCAGATGTTACTGTTTTGGAGAGGCAAAGGAACTATGAGAGCTTGAATCCTCGATATCTATTGGATTGGAACTTAATGGGCTCAAATCTTATAAGTAGCCAGGTCTAGGCTTCACAGCTGAATGGTTCAATCAGCAGGTTTTTGTAGTGCACCAAAGTAATTACTTCTTACATGAACTATCTGTTCTTGCAAGAATGCCACTTTAATCACTTCTATAGACAACTCAACATTTGAGGTGTCCTGGTTTTTTAGTTTGTTTTTTTTGTTTGTTTGTTTTTGTTGTTGTTGTTTGCGGGGGGTGTGTGTGTGTGTTTTGTTTGTATGTTTATGGTCTTGGGTTTTTTTATTTGTTTGTTTGGGGACTTGGGGGGTTTCTTTTGAGTCTTCAGCCTTTTAATTTCATTTTTACTTTATTGGTATTAAAGGAAAGATGTTTGAGCAGGGATACTTGCTCAGTACTACAACCATAGTAGATTATACAGCAATGAAAGTTTGACTCTTAATTTAATATAGCAAATATAATTCAGAGTCTTTATATTGAAATCTTTCATCATTCAGAGTTTTTTAAATTTTTGCATTTAATCTCTGTGTACAGTCGTCCTTGGAAAGACAGTCATGCACTACATACGCTTGTACATAAAGATTTAAATGAAATCTTTCTGCATTCAGTAGCTACTTTGTTGATGGTGGTTAATGCCAGGTGAGACATTTGTTTCACTCAGGCTTAAATTAGAAGTCAGCCAGTTAGAACTGATATTGTTACTCTAGCATAAAATAGAGAAAGACAGAGCCCCGGAGACTGAGCAGAATGATCACCTACCAAGACAACTTAAAATAAGGGACAAAGTGAAGATTTCACAACAAATTTCCAAAATCGCATAACACTTTTCTTGGCATGTCATTACACCTAATCTGTAAAGTCCCTGAGACTCAGTCAGCAATCTGTATCCTTGTGATCCTGAAGGACAGTAAGCAAAATATGGTGAGATGTAGGTAAAAGCCTGTGTGCATATAGTGTATATATATATATATAT
>VXBX01002805.1:75987-104576 GCA_013400415.1 Scytalopus superciliaris
AAAAAAAAAGGAGGTGTGCACAACTAAAAAAGTTCAACAATTCAGATTATTTGAAATACCTTTTTCCCTAGATCAGTTCTCAGTTAGTTCACCTCTTTTTTGGCCTGCTGAACAATAACATTTCCTTCAAAATAAATTCGTTGTGATGGGTCTAGTCTTTACAGACACAGATCTGAGACAATCACTTTTACTTATCTTGGACACAAACCACTAATCTTTTTTCGCTTTAACATGTGTACACAACCAGAGATATAACTGCATCTTGCAGGATGATCACTTCTTACATTTCTAATTCATATTCTCTGTTATGCAACAGATACTAAAACACAGTTATATCTTGTAGGTGTCAGTGATGTACATGTGACCCAGTAACCACCAAACTATTTGAAATGTTTGACAGGGCAGTTTTGAACAGCAAAGAAGAAAATCTCTTGTCCTTCTCAAAAAAAATAAGACTGGAACCTCAGTTAAGAACCCTTGTTTCTGTCTTCTTTCTGCTATATGACTCTCACTTTAATATTCCCTTAAAAAAAAATGACAGTGAGATTTTATGTCTTGCATACTCATAGCTTTCAAAATGCATCTGTCTCACTCCAACCCATAGAAAAGAAAAAAACCCACAAACAAAAAAAACCAAAAAAACAAAAAAAACCAAAAAAACCAAAACAACAACAACAACAAAACTGGAACAAGCCCTAAACCCAATTTTTTTTATTTCATGCTACCTAGCTATCATTCTAAGTGCATTTAAAACAAACATCTAGCCAAAGTCTAATGACATTGTGACACAATAGAATCAAGAAATTATTCTAGTCCATGCCTAATTGGTTCTAAAACTGGGAAAACAAGCAAAACACCAAACAAAGAAAAAAATCCAAACAAACAGCTTCTGTCAAAGAATGGATATTCATAGTCAAAGTTTTATGTTGTTTTCAGATCATAGTTTGTAGTTTAACGCTCAATAAATTTAAACTATAGTTTCAACTGAAATTGTTCTGCATGCTTCTATATCTTGAAGTATATTAAAAGAACAGTCATCTGTGCTTTTTATGTTGCTGAGATCTAAATATTTTACAAAGTCAGAGAATGCTGAAAGAATGAGGTACTGCACTTCTCAAGACAGTGAAAGAAACAAATAAATGAAGGAGACAGGTTGGTTCTTTAGGTGGTGTAGATCAGTATAATTTTCTGGAGATCAAGGGGACATCTTTTATTGTAGAGATTCTAGTCTTTAATAGCTAGAGGAGAGACTGGTGCAATCTGTAGCAATTAATTGCAAAACAACTAACTCAGAATGTGGGAAAGAAAAACCCATTCCTGGAAACATTCAGTGTCAGGTTGGACAAGTCTCTGAGCAACCTGACCTAGTTGTACTAGATGACCTTCAAAGGTCACTTCCAGCCCAAACCATTCTATAATTCTGTTATTGAATTTAAAATTAATTCAAAAGAAGGTGGGAATGCTATGTATATTTTTCTTTGTAGAAACTAAAACTGTGTTTCAAGTATATTTTTAAATTCTATGGACTACTAATAAAATAATTAACTAGGATATGGCTACATCATTTACAACCAGATATGTGCTCATTATGGCCACATATGTCTAGCCAGCTAGATAAAAGTAGGTAGAAATAATGAAACCACTGATTGCATTGCCCTGTCATCTAGATAAAATGCTCACTTCTAGGTAGAAGGGCCAAAATAATCTGGATTGTGCTATGCATTATGTTGTTATAATTCCAAACAAATGTAACTATATGACTTTTGCACCCCAGTGTTTCATGCCTGGCTGGTTTTAGATGCAGTAAGACATAATTCCCTTTACTCACAGCAGACACAGTCCTAAAAGTCTTGCTGGCATTGAAGAAGATATAAGAATATGCAACCCCCCCCAACAAACAAACAAACAAAACCCGCAAAACAAACAAACAAACAAACAACAAACAAACAAAAAACCCTAAAAAACTTAGATACACAAAAACTGAAAAAGAATATCATATTTCATTATGTAGAAAAATCAAATTAAGACTGTTTCACTGCAAATCCATATAAATCCACATTAACAGTAGACTGATAATAGACATTCAAAAGAATTTGTGCATTAAAGATATTAGTAGATACAAGGGGGCCAGGGAGTGGGGATATCAAAAGACCTTGTTATGCTTTCATTCCATTAAAATGATAAATAAACCTTCTCCTTAATACTTACTTAAGCAGCAGAGGTCAAAACTAAGATACTTTTACTAGAAAACACATATTTTTAGGTGAGACTTTATAAATCATCATAAAGAAATGATTTTTAGACCATTGGCAGCTAACCATATAGTAGCAGCAGTTCTCAGAAGGTTAAATACATATTCTGGTAGACATTTTTTCCTTACACTTTGTAATTATTTATTTCATATTACTTCAAAGCATTATGTAGCAGCTAGGCTGCTACAACCAGTCTCTAAATTATAACACCAGTATCAAATAGCAGTTGAACAGTATCAGTGTTTCACTTAATTTGTTAATTTTTCTGGCCCAGTTCTGTCACTGACTGAAATTTTTCACAAATGTCATGCATTTTCAGCATTGTAGAAAACTGTGCAAGGATCAATCTAATTTTTAACACTCTATATGCTGTATAAGGAAGTGTTCAAACTATTTGCAGATGTATAAAAGATACTCTATAGCATATTCTGATTTTTCTACAGGCTGAAACAAAATTTTCACTTAAAACAGTGTTTAAATCGAAATGCACCCACAAACAGACAAAAATCCCAAACCAGTCCAGTGCAATCTATGTCCTTCTTGTCCTCCAAAATCAACAGAAAAGTCTAGACATGTTTGAAAAATTATTAGAAGCAATGCAAGAGTATAACAAAAGTTTATAACTAAAAGTCAAATAATAACTACAATGGTTCAGAAAGTCAAATTTCATCTCTTGTTCTTTAGTGGAAAGGCAGGTGAACATATTTTGATATAGATTGATTTTTCTTAGCTGAACTCTGATGTATGATTGAATCAAAACATCCCTTCAATATAACTTCGCGTTCCCCCCCCCCAACCCCCAAACAAATGCTCATGTTCTTTGAAGGTTCAGTCATATTTACTTAAATGCACAGTTTATTTTCACATGTCAATGTATGCACATGATATCTTCCTGCTCTGCATCCTGTGGATGTCATAAGATAAAGTATTCTTTAATGCAAACATTATTAGGGAAAGGAAGTGGGGGTGGGAGGAGTGAAGTCTGAATACAATGTTAGAGGAAGCGGGAACTAACCAGAAAATCCTAGATATCTGTCAACATTTTGTTTTATTTTATAACTCTTATAATATTGGTTTCATAGCTTTTATAAAACTCTGTTTAGTCTGTCAGCTGAGTATTGAGAGATCAGGAGATCTCTCTCTCAGGAGGAGAGAGACCTCTAAGAAACTGCAAATATATAGTCACATATTATAGAAGACACTATTTCACCACAAAAACAGAAATAATATATTCTTATACTCCCAAGAAATACAAGACATTTAATTAACAATTCCATTTTCAGGAACAAAATAATTCTAGGGAGTTTGAATGTTAGAAGCATGCGATCAGAATAGTACTTTTTGTTTATTTTTAGTGTACCAAAATGGAATGGCTGTCAATAAAAAATCATAGTCATACAGAATTAGTGTTTTGAAAATGTTATTTAAAATAAACAAAATTCAGTCAATTAAAGAAACTACAAGGTAAAATTACTTTAATTCTGTAGTATAAAAAATCTTGGTTAATATTAAACAGAGCTTATTCAGCAAAAAAAGATGTCAACATCTGAAATGACAAAATTGTTTTTTCTAACTAGTAAATTTAACATATTATACAATTTTTTTAGATGTCACTAAGAAAATTGTTGTGTCAAATTCTGAAGGACAGCTCTAACTTTGTAAAGATATAGGGCAGAAAAGTCATGAAAAGATGTCACAGCATTTTTCTCATCCTCTTGTCTGCATAGCTGAAATTTATCTAACCAGAGACCCTTCTGGTGTCCAGGTAGTGATCATGACACCGTGCGGGTTTTTTGGGGTTTGGGTTTTTTTGTTTGTTTGTTTTTGTTTGTTTGGTTTTGGTTTGGTTAGGGGTGTTGGCTTTTTTTGTTTTTTTGCTTGTTTGTTTTTAACTGAAACAATACAAAACTACAGTTATTCTGAGAAGAATATCAGTTTACCTCTAGGAAAAAGAAAAATACCTCTCTAACGTTCACAAATTGGAAAGATTATTCAGCTCATGAGTAAAAATTTTGGTGATTTGACCTCAACAGACCTCCAACCAGACACTCCCCTGCTGCTCTTCCTCAACAGCGCAAGGGAAGAAAATACGACAAACAAAAGCTCATGGGTTTGAGATAGAAACTAGGAGATCACTTATCACTTACCATTCTGGGTGGAATAGACTTGTACAATTAATTTAATTTATTACCAATTAAAAGGAGAGTTGTATGTTGAGAAAAAAGCTGAAATGTCTTCCTTCACTTCATCCCAGGCTCAATTTCATTCTTTCAGTCCTGACTCTTCTACTTCCTACTTATATATTCAAAGTAAAAAGTGATCCTGTACATGATCTCAGGTATTGGTTTACAGTTGTCTACATTGTTTAGCTGTTACAACTTTTCTTGTAATTGTTTTGGCTCCTTTTAATATTCTTTCAAAAAATATTTGGTCACAGTTCAAAGAAACAGCAATGGGAATGAGTGAAGGAAGGAGTTTAACTGTAGAAAAATTGCCATTAAATGCCAGTTGGCTTCTGAGCCAGAAAACTCAGGAACTTAGTTTCACAATACAAACTAGTTATGTGATGTCACATTGCTGAAGCTCATTGAAGCCATGTATTGTTGAGGAAAACTGTCCTTCAAGACCAATAATGTCTAGATTGATCAAATGCTCTTTCCCGTGTAACTTTGACAAATAGAGCAGATAACTGCTTCCCTCTGGAATGAGGAATTTTCAAATTCAGAGCCTCTTTGAACAAGGATGTGAACACATACCAATCTTTGAAACTCAGCATACTTTCTAGAGTATATGAATTATGTTACATAGCCATTGATAAACAGATAAGAGAGATAAGTTCCACCTGAAATCCAAATTCTGCAAGCTCCTGAAAAATCGCAGTTTCAAGATGATCTCTTGAGTGACATGCATATGCTTAAGAAGCAAGGTCTATTAAACACATTAAAATATTTGGAGTATGTCCTCTATCTTTCCCATAAAAATGCAACAATTTTCCTAGAAACTTAGCAAAAAAGGAAAGCATAACGACAGACAGCTTGGCCTTTTTTAAATTTTTTCCCCTGTAATATCTTGTTAAGAGTCAATGATGGATTAAATCAATTAACAGATTATATTAAAAATCTGAATGACCACATTGTAAATAAAGGTATTACCTGTAGAAAGGTAACTATTTTTTAACTTTTTTTTTTCCCCTAGTAATGTTATTCCATAGTTGAAGGCTCTTATATATTCCATAACGTTTTCAATTTTTAAAATTGTTTATATACTTTCATTTTTTTGTGGCTCACTTAAAAATTACTTCTCCTCACTCAGAATTGGTATTTTTCCAGTATTTAAAGCCTGTTATATCCCACAAGAAACGTACATAAGGTTTGATCTATGAAATGCTGGAACCAACGAAAAAAATCTCAGTTCACTTCATTTAAAACAACTGAACCCTAAAGTCAGTTTTTTTCATTGTATGTGTATAGAGAAGTTTCCAGGTTTCTAGTCATTAATATTTTTGAGTTCTTTCCAGTTATCAAGATATTTTGCTAATTGGACATCTGTGAGTAAGTATATCTTGGTGAGCAGCTCTACCTGAAGATGAGATGGGAGGGATGATTTATTTATTCCTGGCAACTGGCTTCTCTTTTGTCTGTGCATCTTAATCACTCCAGCTATTTTTGTGCAATTTGTCTGCAAATTTAAAATGGCTGCCTAAATTGGTATTTCTATAACTCTGCCTTCTTTGGAAACACCAAAATCAAACAAAGTATCTGTTAATGCATTTTCAATTAAGAATGAGATTAATACCATTACACAAGCACATTTAAGTACTAATCTGCATTTTGTAAGGGTCAAGCCCAAGTGATTTTTTATGTTTTCCTGAATTGTATCTATTCTTGGTGCCATCTTTTATTTGTAGCTATAATTTGTTTTTCTTGTTTAACATTGTTTGATTATATTCTGCCTATTATTCTCATTTTTCAACCTTCTTATTTTTTTTCCCCCTCAAGCTCCCAGTTACATTTCACATGCAAATTCCAACAATGTCACATTCATCTGCTCTTTCAGGCTATTAATGAGAAACAGCTCATTTGACAAAATCATAGCCGACTCACTGCAGACAGTAGAAAAATAAATTTATAGTGAAATATGCAGATATCACATACCAGCAACACACAAAAACCACTGCCTTGTTCCATGCAGAGCACATGCAGTCATCACATATCACTTTTCTCCTACTTCTTGTATGTTTTTTTATCTCTATTACTTTGGCCACTGAAGTCTTAATTATATAAAAGCTTTGATGTTTTTCATATCTATTACAAAGAAAAAAAAAAGTTTGATAAAATGATAGTAAAATATATAAAGAATCATATATATAAAAAGATGAGAGATTTGTATAACAAAATAACTTTTTACCTGTTACATGGAATAATTTTTTTAAAATACATCAAAAACTTCAAGGGACACAAAGACTTTTCTGTCTAATTCAAAAGTCCTGGGAAATAAAATACAAAATTTGTTTAATTGAAGTGTTTCTTGAAATACTCTAAAGAAGGATTAGGAGTAAACAAAAGATTAACTGTACAGAATACAGAATTAAGCTCCAGTTCAGAGGTGTGGGTATATTGCTATGCTAGATGCCATACTGAAACTTCATGTTAGTGCTAATTCTACAGAATTGTTCCATTTGGTGGCACAGAACAGAGCATTTTCTGTGTACTGGCCAGAGTTTTAATGAACAAGACCTATTACAACCTAAACTATCACAAATTTTAGTTCATGATCCCAATATTGGTCAAATTTTTTGTTTTCTTCTTCTGAAAAGTCTATTCAATATTAATATATGATTGATTAATGGTCATGATTCTAGATGATTACTCATCCATTTTAAATACAGTTTAGACCAGATTGCTCAGGGCTATCTTCAGCTGGATTTTGAAATGTACTCTGGGGATAGATACTTCACAGGCTCCCTGGACAAACTGTTTTTGTATTTGACAGCCTCAAAATAACCAGGTATTCTGTGTGTCTGTGTGTGTGTGTTTAAGCTGAATTTTGTGTATTTCAGAGTACAACCTTTGCATCTTGTCATCATTAAACCACTGAGAAGAGTTTGACACTGCCTTGCTTGTATCTCTCTCTTTGATAAGGTCTCTCTGAACCTTCTCTTCTCAAAGATTAACAGTACCAAATCTCTCAGCCTCTTCTTGTAGGACAGATGATCCAGTGCCTTTTACTCCTCTTTGGGGTAGACCAACTAACCAACCAACCAAAAAGAACAAGAATAAGAATTCACATGGTCCCCCATCATCTAAGCCTCCATGTACCACAAGCCTATAATTCGCTGTGCACTATGTACCTCCCGTGACTCTTTCTTACATGTGACAGTCTGTTGCAAAGAGCTGAGAATTTTCCTTAGTCTTCTCTGTAGGCTGTGCTCACCTGGACTCACCAGTAACACTCTCTCCTGCTCATGGACAAGGACAAAGTTACATTCATAGTATGGGGTGGGTCTAGCTGGTCCTCCATTCTCTGATTTCATTTGAAGTGTTTTACTACAGTTCTCAAAGAAACAAAACTGGTCCTGAAGCCAGTGACTATGTTCAAAGCAAGACATATACACACATTTTTCCACAGATTTAATTTGTTTCAAGAGAGGAAACATTTTACACTGACAGCTGCATTTGATATTCTTTATATGCCTGACAACCTTTCCCCTTGAGCAGAACTAATACTCCTGTTGTCTTTTCTTGGGACAGGTTCTTCTGGGACTTGCCAGGTGACCATGTAAAGTGCTTTCTAAGCTGAGGAAATGCTGGAACTATTCATAAATCTCATCACCACACACTGCAGGGTAATTTGGTCACTTGAAACAAAAGCTTCCTCCATTTCTTTCCTAAGCTTGAAACATTAGGCTTCTGTTTGATCATTTGAATTTGCAAGGCATAACTGTGTTAAATTTGATGACCTGCACAAAACAGGGTCATGCTAATTACGAAAGCCTGTCAGTAGCAGATGCTTTCTTAAATATCTTGTTATTGAACTTTCAATTGTAAAGAAATTTGCACTATTTGAAATAGCCATACAAACATTTTAATGCAAACAGTATGAAAACAAACAAAATAGAATTATTTTTCCCCCTGGTGAAACACAGCTTTCTAACACTACCTTGGGGTTCACAATATAATTTTTAGTGGACTGACACTTTGAGTGGGAAATCCAATTCACTCAGGGACAGTAACTGTCTTAGTAAAACTATTTCTCTTCATTGATTACAGAGGTTGACTGTATTTTAACACTGATGCCTCAGTTGATTAAAGCACATTCAAATCTGAGGAAAAAAATGTCTAGTTTTAACAATCTATTTTTATTGCTCTATAAATTACATCAGTAGACTAAGTGAAAATCATTTTGCTCCTTTCAGAAATTGACTTACAGTCACAGAGGAAAATCAATGGAGAATCTGACTCAAGTTGTGTGGTAGTGCCCATAAAGATACAGGACAAATTGGAGCAGCATTCATTCAATATAGGTGGTTTGAACAAATGATCATGTGCTCAAACCTGTGGCACAGTTTTAGATAACTGCTTTAAAAGTATATTCTTGAAGGCATTTAGAACTGAAGTAATAACAGAGGAACACAGTCTTCAAAAGGAAATTGTAGTTTTGGTCCTGCATTGAACAATGTTCTTATGTGATAATAGACGTGTTTGTGCTTTCATAAGCATTACTCTTACTGTGTATATTTTTAGAAAGTGCATCTTTATGCAGCAGTGTTTTGTGAACTTTCTGCCTATTTGTACGTTTACTAAAGGTTTTTCTCACAGTACTTTTAGTAACAAGAAGCAGTTGTGATGCTTCTTCTGATAACTCAGACTTTCAAAGTTATTCTGTTTTGTTATAAGGATTTTTATTTTAGAGTATTTTTAAATTCTACTAAACACAGTGGTTAAGATAAAAAATATTGAATACACAAGTTTTTTATATTAAAATCTAGAGAACCATTAAGCAGTAATTTTTTTCAATCACTTTTAGCATATTTGGTAAATTTTGTATGCCCCCCAGAGTTAGACATTGCTTAAATGAAAATGGCCAAAAGGAATAATTTAGTTACTATGCATATATATTGTTTTGGATGTAGACACCATAAGAGTCTCCTTATCCATTTCCAGCATAAGGAAAAGATCTAAAGTTTCAAACCATTCTGCAATGTTACTTAGTTCACACTGCTGGATTTGCTCATTTTTATTTGAACTGCTGAAAATTAAGAGCTAAATATTTAACTTTGAAATTAATCATTAGTCTTCATTTGCAGACTGAAGTACATGACTTACTGATAAATACACACAGAAAACCTATTTAATATATGCTTACAAAAAGGGCCTTTTTTGATTGTCAGCTACTTACAATGTCCCTTGTGAACAAATTAATTCACTGGTACTAAATTGTTCAGAGTTAAATACAACATTATTTAAGAGTTAGAGTCCTCAAAAGAGGACTATTGTTTAAATCAGCACATTGCAAGATACGCAGAGAGAGAAGGACTAAAAGAATAATCAATACAAATGCACAAATACAATGTGGTAAGAGTAAGGTATGTATATACATCAACATACTTAATTTCTTAACCTCTGTACAATTTCTATATACTTTTCAAACATGCATGCATTAATGGAAAGAGAGGAAGGGACAGGGCTTGAGAAGAAAGAGAAAAATATTTTAATAAGTATAAAGTGACAGTGCCATGAAGAAAAACAGCTTGACATGATCTTCTTAATTTTTCTCCACAGGCTTCCATGACTGTTTATCAATCAAAAGGCATTTTGAGAACCTCAAACTACAACCAGGTTGTTCTGACAAAAAGAGAAAGAAAAGGCAAGTAAACATCAATTTCACCAGTAATTATCTGTCTCTTTGATATCTGATATTGGCTGGATTACAATTGAAGTTGAAATGTGAACTGTTTAAATGTGAATAGAACTGTTATTTGGTTTAATAGATGCATTCCGTATATAAACATAAGTTTGACAAAATTGACAAACTCAATAACATTTTCCCAATATTTGTATACTATGAGAACATCAGCCAGGGAAAGAGTGTGTCTAATAAGATCCAAAAGGAAATACCACTTGTGCCATGTAAATTGTGTGTTCATTTTTTGCTTTTTTTTTTACCTTAAGGTAAGCATTTCATAAATGTTTTCCTACTGTATTTCCCTATATAATACCTTGTGTTTTAATTTAACTTTGCACAAAAAGGAGGGGTATTTTTAATTGTTTATTTTTGCATTATAGTGTGTGATTATATAGAGAGTACATTTATGGTCAGGGAGAGTTATTAATCACTGGCAACTCTAGCTAAAAATCAGGCTTTCAAAAAGCGAAGAAAAGAGGAGGGGAAAAAAGAACAACCTAAGCTGGACTAATGTTTCCTAAGTGGTGACTTTTATACATCTGTAAAGCCCCTGGAAATGAAGACTGTGTTAACATAATGAATTTGACTACTAACTTAAAATCTCCTTTCCGTTATTCTTCACATATCAAATTAGTAAGAGAAAAGCATGAAGACTAAGTGACTCATGAAGCCTTGCAATTTCTTGCTTAAGACTGGGATATTAAAATTATCATTTGTTTCTTTGATGTGTTTTGTGTTTGAGTTTCATTCCAAGAAATCCAGAAATAAATTTCAATTAAATTATGTTGTTTTTTTGAGCAATTACTCAAGACTCTTATCCAATGAATTCCTATTTACTGTATATCTATACCATTTTAAGGTTAGCAAAAGAAATTTATCTTTTTAATGTAAAAAGATATTTGCCTTGTATGCTTCAAAGACACAATATATAACTAGATTTTAAAATTAAGTAGTAAATGTATATATATAAATAAGAAATTAAAACTTCTGATATGAAAACAAAAAAAATTGGGGTTGTCCATATGTATTTTAAATAAAAAACCCCAATACATAAGAATATTTTCTTTCACCTAGAAATTTTGTGAGTAGTTGACATAGGTAGATTTTTAGCTTAAATTTTTTTTTTTTTCAAAATAAAGAATTTTTTTCTTTGTTTTCTATTACTTACTAGTAGCACCTAAGAGAGAGATACAATTAATACATAATTTAGTACTACTTCATTACAGAAGGCAAACCAGGAATTTAAATAATATAATTAACATGGAATAGTTTGAAGAGCTTATTCTCACAAAGCCTCTAAAACTAATTACAAAAAGTCATTTTTTATTTTCTGTACCACTGCGGTGGCTCAGTCAAAATGAAAAAATCTGGAACTCTGGAAGCACACTCTGCAGACATTTTGCAATTTTTCTCATTCTTTATTTCTTCTTGCCTGTACTTGAACTGCTTCTGATCAGTAGTTCAAAGAACAATATTACTATGCTTTGTGTTTTGAGATAGCTAACCACTTCAGGGGGGAAACCCAACCAGACAAATAATAAAGTGATTTTTGTGTTGAGTTACTTTGAAACATCCTTCTTTATATATTATTAAAAATGTAAAGAGATTTTATCAATTTGGAGACATTTAGTATTTGAAGTCAAGTCATTATTAAACTCCTGAAAAATCCCCTGTGTTTTAAAATATAATTTTAAAAGAACAATAAAATAAAAAGAAGTACAAATAGCATAAAACTATATTGCTAGTTGTTGATACCATACAGAGGTCACTCTGTCAACCATGTCTGGATCACTTAGGAGGGGATTCATATCAACTGACTATAACCATTTAAAATGTAGGTGTCTCTATAAGCTCTGCAGACACTGTTTTTTAATAGGTGGCCAATAGTATAATATCAGAAGGTCATTCAGAAGCCAATATAACAATTAAGTACCTACTAAAGCCCCAGACAAACTACAGAGAGACATATACAGCTAATCTGTGTGGTGATCATGATCTGCTTATAGACAAATGCAGGAGTTTGTTTCCAAATGCTGTCAATGCCTAATTAAACTCTTCAATGACAATGTTTAAATTATTAATTTATAAAGAAAGTTATTATTTATTTAAAAGATAGTTGTACATTTATTGCCATCTTTCCTATGAAAAATTATCTCAGGTTTGTCACAAGCAAGATCAGATTTACCTTGGGGCATAAAAAACCCTGAAGAGGGGTTAAGAAGAGATTAAGAAAAGAGTAAAAAAAGAAAAATAATAACAGACAGAAAAGGCGTAAAGATAGAGAAGAGAGAGTGTAAGAAAATAGGAAATTATTAAATAGCTACCATCAAAGAGTCCTATGAAAATCCACTTCCACATGGCAATGGCAGGTCCTGAGAGAAAAGGCACAACAGGCCCCATGTGCTCCTGTATTTATGTGCTTTGGTCTTCTGTGGCCATTCCTCCCAGGTAGGACATCCAGCACTGGCCACTCAGTGTCTCCCAGGTGTTGCCAATGAGAGGCTGAGTTAAGGGTTCCAGGGGGCATGGTGTGAGCAGGATCCAAGGTTGTCTTTTTGATTGACAGCTGTTCCATGTGAGTTCTGAGGCTGCCATGGGCATTCCGTGCGGACTTCCCCCACATACACATGAGTTGGTTCTGACCCAATAATAAAATAATATTTTTACTGATCCAGTGTCTCACAGTCCCCACATATTTATGGCCAGCTTCAACTCCAGCTGAGCTTTGGCTGCAGAGATTTTCTCCCTACAGCAGCAAGCAGCATCTTTGAATTCTTCCCATGTCACTTGACCTATTTCCACAGGGTATACACCTTCTTTTTTGCCATTGTTTCAAGAGAAGATCCTTGCTCAGCCAAGCCAGCTTTCTGCCTTGCATGTTTGAATTCTGACATTTGGGAATTGCCTGTTCCTGTGCCCTTAGGAAGTGATGCTTGAAAAGTGACCACCACTCAGGGAACTCAGCACCTGCAAAAAGGTTTTTGCAGGGAGCCTTTCCTACTAATTTCCTAAGCAGTCTGAAGTCTACTTTCCTCATGTCAAATCGAGAATTTGCTGGCTTTTTTCCTCCTGTCAACAGAGATTTTAAACTCAATCACTTTGTAGTCAGCGTGGCCAAGGTGGCCACCAATCTCCACTTTGATAATGAGATCCGCTCTCTTGACAAGCAAGCAGATCAAGGAGGGCATCTTCCCAAGTCAGCTTTCTTAAGACCTCTTCCAAAAAGGTTGTCCAGGTTTTTTATACCAGCTGGTACAACCCCTTCTGGTTCTGGTTGTATCAGCTGTGTGATGTTCCCAGTTAATTTCTGGCAAGTTGAAGTCCCCCATAAGGACAAGGGCACTGGAGTTAGAAGTGTCTCCTAATTTCTCAAAGAATAATTAACTGGCATCATTGTCCTGGCTGTAAGACTCCCACAATGACATCCACATTATTCATTTGCTCCTTGGTTGTCACCCAGAAGCTCTCAACTGTGCCCTTGCCAGCTCTGAGCTCCATACATTCTAACACTTCTCTTACATACAGTGCCACCCTTTCACCTCTTCTGCCCTGCCTATCCCTCCTGAAGAGCCTGTAACCATCCACAGGGCACTCCAGTCTTGGGTCTCATCCTACCAGGTTTCACTTATGCCAGTGATGTCAAATCTCTGGGACTGGGCCAAAGCTTTGAGCTCCTCTTGTTTATTCCTCATGCTGCATGCATTAGTGACCTTCTCAAGCTGAATTCCCCTATTGTTCTAGGAGTGCTTTCCAGAGATGGTGCAAATTTATGGACTGTGTTCAGGATTGTAATATTTATTTACTGAGTTCAGGGGGAGGGAAGTCATCTTTGTTAAACTCTGTAACATTAAGTGCTATGTAATTGACATTTTCCAAGACCCAAGTTAGGAGTGCATTTGGATAATTATTCAGATTTTTTTTTCATCTCAAAAGCGGCATTTCCATTGCTATCTACCTATACTAGAAAATGCTTCAGTTTAATAAAAAAAAAGGAAGTAACACTGACATATTGAGGTCGACATTTGTAAAAAATCATTCCTGCAGCTCTGGACAGATGCAATCCCCTGGAGCTACTTCTTTATACAGCTCTACTGTAGCCATGCTAATATTCCACATATATATGTTTAAGCCATTTTATTGCCTTCATCAACAATATTTGGAATAGAATCTTTTATTATAGTCATGAGATTTTCATCCTGAGGGAAGGCAAATTTGTTGTCAGGATGAATACCTTGTACTGGGTTTACATGGCAAGGTTTTGCTAGCAGGAGGTATTGTAATGCAGAGGTTACTTCTGTGAGAAACTGCCAGAAGGTATTCCCATGTCAGTCTGTTCCAGCCAGCTACAAGATAGACCCACTGCTAGACAATGCTGAGCCAACCAGAGACAATTCTAATGCCTCTGAGACAACATATTTTTAAAGAGGTAAAAAGTGCTGCACAGCAGCTGTGAGAGAGATGTGAGAAAATGTGAGAGAAACAGCTCTGCATAGATCAAAGTCTTGGAAGAAAAAGGAAAAAAGTTCTGCAGGAGCCAAACCAGAGCAGGAGAAGAATCAACAGAAATAAAATGTTATGAACTGACCACAACCCTTACTCCCCATTTTCTTTCTCTGCCTGGGTTGGGGGGCGAAGCAGAAGATTTAGGAATGAAGTTAAACCTGAGAAGAAGGGAGGGGTGAGGGAAAAGTGGTTTCAGTTTTGTTCTTATTTCTCACTATACAATTCTGTTACAATTAAGTGGCAATTAATTGAATTAAATTTCCCTACTTGAATCTATTTTGTCATGATGGTAATTGGTAAGCAATCTCCCTGTCCTTATCTCAGCCTATGAGATTTTTGTCCTATTTTCTCCTGTCTCCTGTTGATGGAGGGGAAGTAATACAATGGCTTGGTGGGCACCTGGCAGCTAGCGAAGGCCAACCTACCACCTTCCTTTAAACTAATGTCTAAATACAAATTTTTATAGAGAAGTGTAAGACTTACTCATGTAATTCCAGAAACTTCAGTACCATGTGAGAGACCTAATACCCAGTGGTGCAGGTGTGTCTCATTCAGATTTGAAAAAGTTTCTCTCCTTCTGAATTAAAAATTTTCTTTTAGATTTACATATATAGGTTCATATCTGCATGCACATATTTTGTATATCTCCTCATATATTTAAACTGAAATATTCATCCTGAAAATATAGGGAAATAGTGCAAGGTGATATATACAAACGAAATGGAAATAAAGAAATATTTCTAGTTGTCTTAGTCTGAGCATTTAATTTGTCAGATACTTGTAATAAGGTTGTTGAAATTTCAGAGAGTTGCTGCTCCATTTGTGATTACTTATTATTTCCATCATATTTCTTATCTAAAGATATTGCTGATGACTATTTTGAGTCTTTTCTTTCTCTTTTCTTCCTTTAAATTTTACTAAAGACCATAACATATACACCCTTCAAATTAATTTAATTTCAACATTTTTGGGTAACTTCTGAAAAAAATAACTTGTATTTAATATGAAAACTAGAGTTTTTCCATAATATGAAATGTTCCAGCCATAATTTTGGACCTAATATATCAACACAGTTCTAGAATAACACTTGTTAAGCACCTGTGTAATTAGGGCCTGGTGTGAAAAATGTTCAAAACCAAATTATTTTATTTATGGCCTCGTTTTGTAGGGGACTGATCTTTCTGTCCTGCCAGTGCCATTCAATACCCATACTTAGTCTACTTGACCTGACAGTAATACAGTCCCAGGTGTGTAGTCTTCACTTCTTAAAATCCTCCTCTAAACTGCAATCTCCAACAAGCACAAAGAATTGGATTCTCAGGTACTCTAGCTGAATAAAAAATAGCTGTACTTTGGAAGACAGTGATAAGCAGATGGAAAATTCAGTTTAGGATCTTTGTTAGCTTGGAACATTCCACTGTATGTTTCCAGCAGTTGTTGAAGGGAATGAGTTAATTAGCAGAAGTAATCATCAAGATTTTATTTAGTAATGCAGATCAGTGAGTTTCAGGTATAATATACTCCCATTATGATAGGTTTCAAGAATGACAATTTCAGAAATGTTCATCAATGGACTAAATTTATTCTAACAGAAATCATGTGAACCCTACACTTTAGTTGGGGTCAAAGACAGCAAATGAACCAGTATGTACACTTTGCAAATTAATTCTTTTCCCATTGTTGAATTTATTTCAATAATTTAATAAAAATGTGAAAGAAAAGGTATATACAAATAAGAAAACCTTTATCCATAAGGGACAATGTTAGTAATTTTTTTTTTTTTTGACTAGGTAAGAATTAAGCACAAATCTAAAAACATTTTTTTCAAATGTAGAAATCTCACGTTACTCTGGACATTCTGGTGCCATCTAACCTGTCTCTTACACAGGAAGCCTGTGTTTGGAGCATATTCTCATTTTCATAGTTTGTGATCCAAATAATGTTGGTGGTTATTTTTGCATGGATTTCTGGCCTCTTTGTAGAAAAGCAGCATATGGAGTTGAACTCAAGTGGTCCTCCATAAGTCCCTCCTTTCTCAGCATATTTTTGTATTGCAAAATAATTTACTCATTTCTCAATTGTCCTCTATTTGTTGTATATTGTTTCTTTTGGTATTGTTACATCTATTTAGCTTTTAAATTTACTGTTTTCTTCACACCAGCCAAAAAAATGCTGGAGCATGTCTTCTCATCTTATATCCCCAGAATGCAACAGGCTCTACTTGATGCCTGTATGGTTATGATTGCCAACTTCCATAGAAGAAAATAAACACATCAATACTTGCATCTTAAAATTTCTAGAGGTCTGAGAAAGTGGAAGATGGAGACCAAATAACACACTCCATAAAATTTGTTTCAGTTCTTGCTACTGCTGAGGCTCTACTCCTCCATGATGTTGGAAAGAGAGATGGGGATGGAAAGTCTTAGGAATAATCATTGTAGGAGATATGGAATGGATCATGCCATTTTGCACTGAAGAAAGTTCTGTGATAGTAGCCTGAGATCAACTTCACAATTCAGCATTTCATTAATGCTGAATACAATTACCCCAAATTCCATTGTCCCTCATAGGTCACACTGGCAACTTCTAATGATAGAGAGATTTAAAGTGGCCAGTGACTTTTTTGTATAAATTGTCAATGATTTCTCAATAGATTTTCACTTCTGTCTGATCCTTATACAGCAGTTCAAGAAGCATGAGTTGAAAAATATGGCTTTGATGCAAAAGGGAATGAATCTGCTTACCTGAACCATAGTTTCTGTAATATAAACAATAAGGCCATTGCTAAAATGCTCAGGTCCAGACAGCCCCTCTGTAGTTTCCCTGTGTTTCTAGTTGCTCCCATTTCACTGGGAGAAAAATAAAATTGTTTTTATTGTTCATTGAATTCTCTCATCTGATTAATTTTGGAGCCTCATGAGCATCAGTGCTGATATTGAGAACAGATGGAAATAGAAATGAAGAATGGGAAATCCCTTTTGTGGCAAGACAGACAAGTGCTGGATGAATGTGGTAAGGTAAGTGGTAATCTCTGCCTGAAAATATTCTTCCTCACCTTGTATCTAATATGTCTGAGACTTCAGGGTACCAGAGAAAGATCAAAGAAAATGCAGGTAAAATATTTCCAAACTCATAAACAGAGAACAAACATTCAGGTGTTTTAGAAAAAAATTTAAGAATTACATGTTGCAATAGTACCAAACTGTCTCTTCTTTTTTAAGAAAACGTTGAAACCTTTGACACCACAAGTCTTTGACAGAGTGCAGTTAACCAAGGCAGTTCACAGATATGGTATTTTACACAGCAGATTGTGGTGGGTGCACAAAAGGCAGCCAGCAACTCTGCTAAGTACTGCATAAACCAGCTCAACAACAGCAGTGATGTACCACAAAGTCTGGATAGAACAGCAGGAGGTGGGCTTGTTGCCTTCAGGTGGTAGGTGGTGGACCATCTGTGTCATCAAGTGAAGGGATTACAGAAGAACTTCAGTGGCCCATGCAACATAGCAGATCACCAGGAAAAAAACAAACAAGCAAACAAACAAACAACAACGACAAAAACACCAAAACCCCCCAAAACAATTGGACCTTCTTGGAGATCCTGCAGCTCCAAGAGAAGTCTAAATTCCCAGTTCTACTAAATGAGATGTGGTACAGTCTGTACTTCTGGAGTTGGAAAACTCTTTCTTGTGATGGTAAAGGCTAGAACTCGTGACTTGACATCAGATGTTGCTCCACCTGCAGGTTTGCCACTATAGAAGAGATTTAGTGCCCTGGAAGCAGGTGGGGGGCCTGGGAGCTTTGTCCATTGAAAATCTGAGCCCAAGATGCACAGCAGCATCAAGAAGTAGCCTCATGTCTGTATGCCTGATTTATGTGGAAATTCAGCCAGTCCAACATCAGCTGGAGGAAAAACATAGCAGAGCACAAGAAATCAAGAGAGTTTCTTGAGTGTATTTATGATAATGTCCTGATGCAAATAGCCTGTGAGAGGAGTCTGTGCTTCCAGACCTCATACTTACAAATAAGGGAGAAATGGTTGGAGATATGGTCAGAGGCAGGTTTGATTACAATTACCATGATGTGGTTCAGTTCAGAATCCAAATGGGAAGGAATAAGGTAAAAAGCAGGATGAGAATCCTGTACTTTAGGAGAGCAGGTCTGAGTTTTTCTTGAAAGAATCCCAATAGAGAAGGTTCTGCAGAGAACAGAGCAGAAGAGCTGGTTGATTTTCAAGGATCACTTCCTCCAAGTTCAAAGTCAGTCCCGTCCAATGGAAAAATGAGGCAAAGGACAACAACTGACAAAACCCAAACTTGAAAAAAGAGTACATAAAGCAGAACTAAGGTGACATCACCCAGAGGGAGTATAAAGACACTGTCTGAGCATGAAGGCAGTGGGTTAGGAAATCTGAAGCCCATCTGGTGCTGAATCTAGCAATGAATATGAAGAGCTACAAGAAGGGTTCTTACATGTATATTAGAAGCTAAAGGAAGGCTGAGGAAAATGTGGGCCTGCTGCTGAGTATGACAGGGGACGTGGAGACAAAAGACATGAAAAAGGTGGAGGTAATGAATACATTCTTCAGCTCCGTCTTTACAGATAAATTTAGCCTTCAAGCATCCCAGGCTTCTTGACCAGTGGGAAAGTCTGGCATGAGCAAGGCTTCTTCTTGGTTGGATCAGCATAGGCTATATTTAAACAAACTGGACAAGTACAAGACCACAGGACTTGATAGTATGCATTTCAAAGTACTGAGAGATATCCATGTCACCATGAGGCCACTCTCTTTGGAAGATGATGACTGAGAGAGTTTCCTGAGGATTGAAAGATAGAAAATGTCAGTTGTCTCTTCAAGAAGGCTAAGAAGGAGAAGCCAGAAGACTACAGGAAAATGGAAACAAATAATGAAACAAATCATCATGGTAAACATTTATAAACAAATAAAAGAAAAGAAGTTAATTTGGAGTGTTCAACATCCATTTATGAACGGAAATTGTGCCTTGCCAACCTGATAGCCTCCTATGATGAGAAGAACATTCCCTTTGTGGACAAGTGAAGAACAATACATATTGTTAGTTTGACTTTCACGGGAGGTTTGACATTGTTTTCCACAACATCCCCAAAGACAATTGATGAATTACAGAGTGCGTAAGTGGACAGTGACATGGACTAAAAACTGGGTGAACTAGTTGCACTAGTGTGTGATGATCAGCAGCACAAAATTTGTTTCAAAAATACATACGTTTGAAAACTGATTTTTTTACTTATTATGAGTAGGCAACAGGAGCTTGTACTCACAAAAGAGGAAAGCTTGTCTCAAGTAAAAGTTAACAATGTCCTTGACCACTATATTTGTGTATAGAAGTGTAGTCCTTTCAAAAACCGTGGATAATGAAAGCAAAGTGAAATGTGAGCTTGAAGGTTTTGGAATATTTCTATTAAAGAGCAAGAATTAAACATTCCATTAAAAAAACACAAGGTTTTACGTAATTTGTATAGCTTTTGTGAATTTTAAAGGGTAAAGAATTATATGTGTTAACTCTTTCAAGATAAGAACTGGGCTCTCAAAATGTCACTTGTGTCTGTCCTTTAAACTAAATACTAATGACTCAAGTGACAATACCTGTGATTTAGCTGTGATATTTTTATTTTCCAAATCTATCTCAGAAATAAGTATTACTAAATATGATCACTATGAATGCTGGGAGCAAAGGAACACCCACTTTCACATTTTATTTTTATCTCAGCAGACTCTTAAAACATCTTGAAGGATTATATCAGGTACTACAGGAATTTCAAAGTTCTTCTACATAATTTATAAAGCCTGTAGCAAAGACAACCTTTTGCTTCCTGACATCATTCAGATGCCAAACTCCTCCACAACTTGTCAGACCCTTGAAAAATTGAATTTATTCCAAGTATGTCTTTATATTTTATACATAACAGATAAAGTGAAACATAAGGTTTATAAAAGATACAAAAAAATCAGTTAAAGTGTGAAAAATGCAGACCAGTGAGATGAAAATTACTTTGGCAAAGAGAGAATATTGACCAAAGAATAGATGAGGGAAAGAATAACTAAATGTCAGAAATCTTTTCTGTCTAAGAACAACCACTGCACTGATAAGCTTTAGAGAAAGCAGTGCCATTTAAAGTGGCTTTAAGTACTACTTCAAAAAGCTTGGAGCTCTGAGCCTTGACCAAGGTTTAATATACTAGAAAGAGCATTGACCCAAAAGGGATTATTACTAGCTTTGCTTTTCTTTTTTTTTTTAATGGTTAAAAAAAATATTTAAAAGCTGCTTTAAACCTCCAGTTATAAACTGTCTTAGAATTCTGAGGTATGTTTGGATTTGAAGGGTCATGCTCAAGTGTAGTGGGTTCTTGATTCAGGAAACTATTGTAATAGGATCACTAATCGTGACTCTCCTTTAGACAAACTTGATAACTTTTGGAGTACAAGAGGAAGGAAAAAGCTTCAAGATTCCTCTTGAGACACATGGATTTTGGTGTCTCAAGTGGTTCTTTGAAAAATGACAAGTAAATTATGCCTCTGACATATTTCTCATGATTTTTTATAAACTTCATGGAGTCTATTCAGGTGAAACGGATTAAGTATCAGTAACTAGTTGGTACTAAAGCTAGGACTCATTACCTTTTAGATATTTATAATCTTAATGTAATCATCAACAGCTATGTTCTATTAATTGAATTAATTTTGACAGAGGATATCCAATTTATTATATTCTGTTTTAAAAGGAGGCTTTCAATTTTCAAGAAATTAAAAAGAGAAAAAGAAACTGCTTCTTCTACAGTTTTATCTGGTTGTATCTAATGTCAACTCATTCAGTGGAAGTAAGTACAAGCAGAATTTTCTCAGTGCAGCTCAGGAGGGATGACAGAATTTGCTTGTAAAGGAGCTTGTCATGCTTACCCTCCATAATTCACATCCAGAACTTTTCATTCAAATAGATCCCAAAGACACCAAAATTGAATAAACTTGGAGACATAAGTAGCTATTATTTTTACAACTTTGAATAATACGTTTACTGAGTGTGAAAAAAAATCAATAGCTATGAAACCTGACAACACTATTAATTCCAGTGTTTATATAAAATAATTCCTATGCTTTCAGTGAAACTGTCTGTAGTTTAAATGAATACAGAATTAGATGTTTAGTCTTCTAACTAGTACTTGTCCCAAATTCAGATTTTGCAATGCCTTTCAAATATTTTTAACAACTAAGGCGGAAAAAAATATTACAAGATTAATCTTATTATTTTTATTTTCTTGCCTCTTTTTGAGTAAATACATCATGGAACTACATATGAAATATGCAAAATAAGAAAATATCTGTGAAATAGCAGTAAAATAATGTAATTGCATATTTTTTAAAACAAGTAAGGTTGAGCCACTTTGCTTGGATCATACATATTTGCTTATATTAGTATCTAAGCACAACATAATCACACACCTTCATAAATAAAGGTTTGAAACAAAAATCTAAACTATTCTTATATAAATTAAAGTACCAGAAATTTGATGGAAATATGGGATTAACTCCTATATCAGAATGAATTTGCTTTAGTATACCTTTTTTCTGTGTTTCTTTCAGGTTTTTTCTCCTAATGGTGTAAGTAAATAAAGCATTTCTTTGTAACTTATCTTTTTTTCATATTTATTTTCATGCAAGCAGTATGACACAATGTGAGTAGTTTTACACGGTGCAATTGTTTTGAAAATTGTTATGCTAGTTCTGAATGAACAAGCTTCAGGTTTTTAAGAATATTTAGCCATATTAGTGTTATTGCCTAATGCACCTAATAGATACTGCTTCTGTGCTACTTGTTTTATTCAGGATTTGAAACTACTCTCAGTCTCTTCATTTTGCAACAGAGATATGTTGGGTTGTATTCTGATCAAGTGTAGACTACTACTGTATATGTTAATCATTGCAGTCTCTTTATCATGATGGGAGAAAAAGCTATTTGTATAAGATAATTCATCTTGCTTTAAAATAGATGCCTAAATTAGGTCAGATGGACAGTACTCTTAAAAGGAACCATTTCTCTCAGCTGACAGACTGGCAGTCACTAATGAAGTCTAGTGAGAACAGTGTAAATGCAATGCCCATGTTGTGTTGGTTGAGGTGTGTCCTAACTTGTGGGAGTACAAATCCTGGGAGAGATCTTTTGTAGTGCTGAGAACTTGTTTGGTACAAACAAACACTTAAAGCAGACATTTCATTTAACTATATAAATATTCCTGTTTGTTGTTGAAGGATTGCTCATTTGCTTAAAACTAAATGCTGATATGAATAAGTAATATGGCACTTCTATAAATATATCCATTTTAATATTTTCAGCAATGAATCAAACAACTAGTACAACAGTGGATGTCACTTTACAACAAAAGGTATTGTTACAGTGAAAAAAGGCAGATCTCACTCATGTCACTGATGTCAAAGATTAATTATTTCTCTACTTACCTACATCATAATAGCTGTATGATGATATTTTAAAAAATTCATTTAAGCTTCAGAATTTCTGATTCTCCCCTTCTCTTGTCAAGAATTTACAGATACATGAGTAACAAAGAAAGTGCGTACCAGCACTTGCACATCACAAATTAAGAGATTGCTAATGAAATGTGAAAGGCCAGTCTCCAATTACTGTGAGGAAAATATTTAAGTTTCATATTTGAAGACATATTACATATGAACTAATTCAGAAATTAAATATGTGAACTCACAGACTGTTTAGAAAAAAAGAAATAGGAAACTGAAAATAGATTAAATTATTCAAAGCAAGAAAAGAAGAAAGTGTAACAAAACAAATCCAGTGACTAGAGATTCAGTGATGACAAAGGATACTATCATAGCCTAAAATACTTTATTTTCTGAAATATGCATAATATAATTACAATCTGCAAATTTTTTTACATTATTTTCACATTTAAAATTCAAAGGCATGTACCAAGCTAACAAAACACTATGACTATAATCTTCTCCTTAAAGAACAACTATAGCATAGAAACATTTGAGCCTAACAACTGGTATTCTTCAGATGAAGTGTTGCATTCTTAGTGTAAAGCTCACAGGGACATTTAATAAACATGGTTACTTCCTCCACCACGGTGCAGCCACTTCTACTTGGGGGAAAATTGCACTGAGTTTGTGAATTGTTTGATGTACATTTAAGGTAAACATCTCCCAAAGCACACACAATTGTTCAGGCTCTCATGCCAGCTTCTATTATGTAACCATTCATCAGCATTTTGGAAGTAGTGGTAATATATAACTCTAGAAGGCTAGCTTACTGTTAATTCGGTTCTGTAATTGTTATTTTGAGCAAAAGAAAGGGAAAAAGAAACCACCATTAACAGAATATCTCAGCTTCATCGTACTACATATAGCTACTAAAATTACATACATAGCTTCTTTTCCTTTAAATCCAATACGCCCAGTATAACAAGTTCAGTATTACCTTGGGGTCTGTGTTCAATCAGTTAGTTTGTGATGATATTTAATGAACCAATGGCCTAAGAGAATCAGAAAAGGCTCCAAATCCACTGCTAACACTACAAATATCACAGTTTGTGGATTTCCTGGCTTCACTGCCAACTATTTAATGTTACAATCCTGCTTTTAATGCACATTGGGCCTAAATCCTTGTATCAATATGCACCATATTTCTCAAGTGTGACATATCACAGTCACAGTTGCATTAATGAGATTGGGAAACTTTGCAGTTCCAGGCAATAACTTTAACTGAGTTTGTTTTAGAGCTTGATACATGGCCTGCAGCTTCAATTTCCCTCAGTCAATGTTTCTGTCTTAACATATGCAAGTATTAGTTAGAGTAGATAAATATTGTAGGTGACAATAAACATTATTTCTACAAAGTTTGCTGTATTGGAATAAATTTTACTTAGCAGTGTAATTTTTAAAATTGGTGTACACATTTAACAGATTTCAATTGGAAATTTTCAAATATCCTTTCAATCTACGGATACACATCAAATATTACATTACTGAGTATGTTTAAGTAATAGTAGCTGACAGTAACTTTGCAAGAACTATTTCTAAAAGCTTTTAAAGTCAAATGTTATTGGACTTTTGTTAAAAAAAAATTAAAGTTTTATTTCTAAATCACTACAAAATGTAATCTCCTCAATGGAAAAAAACCAACTAAACAAACCTACCCTAATGCAGTTTTCAAGAACTTCACTTACACACTCCAGTAGTTTTGGTTTGGTTTGGTTTTTGGTTTGGGGTGAGGGGGAGTTTGTATAATTTTTATTACCTAAATACTTGTAAAAATAGACTAAGATAATGAAAAAGACTATTCTATTATCTCTCCTACCATTATCTATATCTCAGTTAATGTATGTGTAAATTGAAGATTACAGAAATATGATTTTACAGTGATCCAACAAAATTCTCAAACTATATTTTTGTTCTCATTTAAAACTGACTGTGTGGAACTGCTATCCAAATGACACTTATTTATTATTTTTTCAGTCTAAATTAAGTAGAAATAATGATGTTCAGTGGAAAAAACATTCAGAATGGGCTTATTACATTTTTTTGCAAGACATATATTCCACATTGTGTTATAAATTTTGATCAACTGATCTGTAATGCAGCTATAACTACTTTAGTTGCAATGCAACATCATCAGTATAATGCTTATGTCATCTCATAAGAATACTTCATCTTCCTAACTTTTTAGAAAAACTTCTTTGGGTTGTGCCTCATCAAAACTAACAGTTTTTAATCAAATTATGTAGATGTAAGCATCACTGCTTGCACCTACTCCCACTTACATATCCTGTTTTGTTTTCCCTACAAGTGAAATTCAGTTCCTTTTAACTTAATATTGACTTTTTCCTTCCATACATTGGCAGAAATGTTTCTGTTAGACACTCTAACAGCTTTTACATTTAGTAGCTGAAAGGCAGAACTTCAGCTGTGAAATTCAGTATCCATATGGAGCATGCACTGCTCTATCTGCAGAATTAAGGCACCCACAAGTTCAGAGCTGTGACACACAGCATTTAAGTTCCAAGGTAGAAAATGCTGAATAAAATGCTGTTGGTTCTTACACATGATTAGAAAATCTAATACATGTTGAAAATCTTACACGTGATGAAAAATAATAACAAGAAAATCTATGTGCCTACAACATTTCTCAAGTTTAAAATTACTACTATTCTTGAGTACTTGAAGTTGGGGTGAAAGGACTTTCAGTAGTTGGAAAATACAATGACTATCTTTTGGCCATTGTGCTGATTTAAAGGTAAACCAGCAGGAGAAACGAACCCAACTCACACAAAGACTGCAAGTCAGAACTACAGTTTAATTGGAAGATTACAACCAGTACAAGGGTACAGAGGAAAAAATCTGTTTGACCCACAAAACCCAGGTGTGTAACCCAGTACCCTGGGGCATGAGCAGGATGGTGTTTATCAGCCCCTGTGCTGAGCACCACCTGGCCCCCCTGAGTACAAAGTAATAAGGAAAGAAAAAACCTGTTGGTGAGGATGATGTTCCTGGTCCGGTCGAGAGTGGCAGTCACAGTCCTGCTGAGGCTCTGGTCCTCCTCTGGATCCAGCAAGTGAGTGAGGCCAGTCCCAAAATCCCCAGTATACATATGCTTAGGCTCAGGTGGGAGTACCCAATACCTCCCCCAGGGCAGGGAGTTTCACAATGGGTGAGTTACTGTGTAAGGTGAATCATGGCATATTTTTGGAAACTCTGATGGCCCATTAGCAGACATGACCCCTCAGGCTGGGTGTGGAGGTGCTAACAGCTCTCCAGAGGGGTGTTATCACACCTGAGTCATTGGTATGAAGACTGGAAGCCTTTCTTATCTCACAGAAGTTCCCAAGCACCCACCCTGTGGCCTGAGGATCAGGTGTGCACCAGGAAGCTGCTGCAAATGATCTATTGTTAGCAGTTCATGAGAAATTACATAGAGGGTGTAGAATACACAGTCTTAGCCACACCCACGCAGTGACAAACTGGTCCTGGTCACTATAACCAGGACAGCCATTTATGTCTTAAAGTAAAAATAGTTCATTCTTGTCATTCACATTTCTTGATATTTTGAACTACAGAATAATTTTTTTCCTTTCTCAAAAATTTTGTATAATAATGAAAAAAAAACCCTATCAAAACTGCCGTCTCAAAACTCTATAGACTCTGCTTGCTATTCCATTAGGAAAAATAATAAAACCAGAACAATCATCTGAAACAAACAGATTTTTCCCCAGTATTCGCACTGTTAGATATTCTATACGGTTGCATAAAATAAAGTCTCTTACCCTCTATTTCCAAGAAGTTTATAAGTTGATTGTATAACTTTTGCTGGTAATATGTAATCATGGTGTTAATAAAGTTGTATTCTGTATCATACTTAAACAAAACTTGAAAATCCTTGCTCCCTGACAACATAATGCTTTTCAGTCCTTCCAAGAGAGTAAATCATCAGTAAAATAACTGCCTAAGTGTTTTTCAAAGATTTTTCATGTGCTAAAATGAGTTTGCAGCTCACATGGGCACTGTGGTGTAATTTAACTAATTTAGCAACTGTCATTTGTGCAACTACATTCATGGCCTGAGTGCAACAGAGGTATTGAGAATGCAAAAGGAATTACTTTCTTTTTTTTCAATTACCATGTATGTCATACTGTCATAAATGCATTAAGACATGACTAATTTTTTTTTTTTTTTTTTAGGGCAGCCAAGTTTAATTTTAAATGAGCTATTATTAACAAAAGTATGACAAACCTGCTTTTTAAGTTATTAGTGTTCTGAGTTGACAGGTATAAATAAACAACAGGTCTGTGTTCATCTGGTAAATAAACCATAGGAAAATATCAACATAGAGAACAGTCATCTAGTGTGAGAATTACTGATGCATAACAATTTCTCAAGTCCATTCAACAAAAGATGTGCACTCCAGCTTGATCCCACCTGGATTGCTAGCTAGGGTAACCTTGAAAAAGGCTGAGATTTTACCATTCTCCCATAGAAAATTGTTTCATACCAGGTGACAGAGCTCTAACCAACCTCTGATAGCTGTACTGTAAAATTAAATGTTATCTCTGACTCTTTGGGAGGCAGTTTCTGGCTCTGTCCTCTCCTGTGCACTGGCTGAAGGTTGCTTGACCCTCCCTAGTCAGGGAGCCTGCAATAAAAGCTTCAGGTGCCCTGGATCTGGGGCAGCTAGCTATGCTTGTTAGAACCTGCTAGATCTTCCTTGGCCTTGCTCCCTTGTGTCTTCCCTTATCTCATCCTTACCTGAAAGCAGTAAAAGTTCTCAAGTTTCTTTAAAAAGTTTTTCAGGTGTTCTCTGATGATCCTAGACCTTGTTCACAGAAAATCCAGAAGCTCACTAAACAGAACCCAGAGACTGCTGCACAAACTTCTGCTTCTGTTGGCATATATTTTTTTCTCAGTTCCTGAATGTCTTAAAAACTATTTCTAATTTACCAGCACTAGAAATGAGGATTAGGCCAGACCCCAGTTTTATGCTAGTCTAATGAAAAAAACAGAAAAAGAGAAAGGTCTTCAGGAAAAAATCTGGGATAATTTTCCTTTTTAAGAATTCCAGGAAAAACTGCTGTTTCCAAAGTGTACCTCTGCCTGAAACATAATAGTTTGGACTTTACCTTTCTTAAAGAAGGAATCATAGGGTAACAAAACTAACCTCAGTGAACTGAAGTACTAGGGGGCTTGTATTAAGAGATTTGTTTAAATTTCAGGTAGGATGGAAGAGTTCAGGATTTCTTTCACTGAATTGGAGTACACTCAGCTTTTTCTTCCCTAATGTCTTGACCTTTCCAGGTAGCTGAAATAAAGGGCCTACCTTTCTGACAAAACAGCTGACAAGATTAAAAAAAAAAAAAAAATCTGTACTCA
>VXBX01002805.1:113387-126185 GCA_013400415.1 Scytalopus superciliaris
GGGGGGCAGAAGAAAAGAGCAGTATTAATTGAAAAGGGAATAAAACATATAAATATTTGTCAAATCTTTATTTAATGTTACATCTACTTTTTCTGATCCCAAGGAATTCAGAATCTAAACAACATACTTTTGGAATTCTACTTATTATCCAGATAATTGTTAAACTATTTTCCTAATGCACCTTTTTGTTTTCATCTTCACCTTTAAATTAACCACTAGAGTAAATTAAATCTGCTTCAAGTAGAAAAATAAAATAGTAAAAAAGCTAAATCTACCTTCTTAATGTTTTCAGCATGTTAGTATAGATGGGCCTAAATCAAACAACACTTGAGGGTTCTGAAGTGGCAACATATTGCTAGAAGCAATTTTCTCCTTGTATTTCTGTCTCAGCATGAAACAAGTTATACACTGCACCACAAAGAGAAAATGTTTTTATAAGTCTTCCAGCACAAGAGGGGCTAAAATCTCTGCAGTACTTTAGAAAATATAGACACATAAAGATAGTATGCATTTTAAAAAAAAATAATCTGATGGACACCTGGTGTCTGGTCCACTTTATCCATAGTCTCCAGAGCCTATGCCAAGTGGGATGCAAATCAGCCAGCCCACAGTAAGCGGTGGTCATAGGATATCTGAAATCCAACCTAGTGCAACAGCAAGATGCAAGCTCTTTTCTTCTGCTCTAAACCCTAGGTTTTAAAAGCTTGGAAACAACTGAGCAGCATCCAGTTCATTTTTTTAATGTATTATTTGTATGGGAGATTAAAATAACATTTAAAACCGTCAAACAGTGAAAGAAAATGAACTCATGGGGAGTTCAGTTCACATGTCTGGCCTTGCAGAAGAGGGACCTAAATGTCAGGTAGCAGAGTGTGAGGACTCTACAAAGAGATCACTATTCTACCACTTGAGTCTGGGTCAAAAGATACCTCTATGAGGTACTGATACAAATTCTCGCAAGTTCATTTAGTACTACTGACCTTTTAAGTACTATGTGAATTTACATTTAAGCATGCAAGCTGCCTACATGATTCGTAGTAAGACAGGATTATTTAAGACAGGGGCACTTTTGTGTTGAGACTAGCTACCAAAGTTATTTAAGACAAGAACACAAGGGAAATAAAATTACTATTTTTTACCTACCACAGATTTTACGGAGGTTCCACATCTTTCAAAAGCAGAAGGAGACTCAGGGAACCTCCAGGATGTCTCAAAGGGCACAAGACATTGTGGTTAAGGAACTGAATCTTACACTCCAGACTTCCACTGATTATTGAAAAGCCAGGTCAATCAGCTCAAATGGAGACATTGACAGCTAAGTTGGAGAGCTTGGGTTATAAAGCATTAAATTTCACATCATGGCTATCGTTGAAACAAGTGGAGGCCTCACACTGAGCTGGATCAGGGCAATTAAAGCCTCTTTGAACACTGAGGGTGTGGATAGTCTATTCCAATAAGGTACCATCTCTTTTTAAATGAACATGTTTTTGTACATGTTTATATATTTCATTGCAGCATGCCTGCAGCACACTTAGAGCACATTTGCAGTTTAGATACATGATATAGGAAGTAAAGAAGCCTGATGATTATTTTTGTATTTAGTTTATTCAGAAGATCTAAAAAATGTGCTGGAGTCCTCATTTTAGAGATGTTGTGCATAACCACAATTAGAGCTGTAGGCACATAGGGAGCAAATATAACCACTGCATAAGGCAACATCCAAGCAGTCAGTTTGAAGATCTCATGTTGGCCTAATTGACAAAAGAATCAGTTATCTGAGAAGTTTTAAAGGACTTAGGTCTTACTTCATAATCATCTTTTGTGAAAATATTTGTGTATGTGCATGCGTGGCTGCTGCAATTTGTTGATATCCTAGAATTTTTGAACTACTTATGTCAGGGATTTATTCATGAAGGCTCAAAAGCTTTAATGAGAAGTTGAGAGTAGGAGACAAATTGGAATAAAATTTTGTCTATTTTAAAACCAAATGCCCCTAATTAATTTTCTGTGTAATCCCCTTTATTTCATTATGGGCAAATCAGACTGATCTTGATAATTTGGAATTTAATTGAGAAGCAGAAAATCCTGAGAATGGCTTAGGCAAGGAACATTAATCACGAGACAAGATCAAGCAAGTAAAAAAATAGCACAACTCTAAAAGTTAAAAAAAGTAAGCAGAGTTAAAAATTGACTGCTTCTTCCCTGTTGACTAGAGGAATTTGTTAGTGATAATGATAGATAGCTTAGGCCATGTCTATACTCTGGGGTCAACGTGCAATTTGGTGTGCTTTACCAGATCACCAGTTTGTGTAGACTGGAAGACTTATTTGTGTGAGGATTTCTTTTCGATGGGAACCATGGACTACTACCATGATCAGGACAGTATCTGAAAAAAACACCACCAAAACCAAAAAACCAAATCACCTTAAGAATAAAATTCCTGTTGTTTTATGCAGCAGTCAGTTTTTATCTCTGGTCAAGTTACTATTCTCTGCCTACTTAGCTTTATATGTCATTGTTTTGAAAATCTCAGTAAGTTAACTACATTTTACTCTTAATCTTTAATCTTTATTTTTTATTATAAATTTACTAGTTTTAGTTTGAGGCAGTCAAAGGGAAATTCTGAGCTGCAAAAGTACATGTTTCTTTTATGAGAATTTCTCATAGCAGCTCCTAACATGACACGTGTCTCAGTCTTACTATGAAAAGTTTAAAAACACTTGGGTTTTTCACTGAGAAATACAATTGAAAGAGATTTAAATGGAAGTACTAAACTTATCTTTAATTTCTTATTATTTTGCTGATGATAAAAATAATAACACCAGTAATAACTAATCATCAAAAACAATTGTGGCTTAGCATTGCCCACTTTAAGGCAAAACATTTGTTGCTAATGGGACGAGAAATCAACTTACAGTGGGGTGAAAACATCCAAGAATGGCTGATTACCTAAAAAGTGGATCAAAAAAGGATTTCTGGAATATATAACTCAAAAAAATCTAAAAGTAAAAAACATTATTGTAATTAAAAATACTTATTTCTGTTATGAAATGAGAAGTCCCAAAAAGCAGAGACATTTTGTGGTGGAAAGTATGCTACAAACACATATTAATAACAAGTTCAGGCCCATAAAAGTGGCAAATCATAAAAAAAGAAATATATTTCACATCAGTGTTAGTTCAGAAGAGTTTTTGAATTTATATTGCATACAATTCTTTTTTTTTTTTTATTTTAAAGTTGAAGGGGTTTTTTCCTTCTGATATTTTATGAGACAAAAGTTAGCTTTTTTTTTTGCACTAGAGTATAAGTAGGTTTGTTATAATCTGAGCAGCTGTGACCATCCTCTGAAAATTTACAACAGTGCATCACAGAATAGAGTAAAATGCATTCTACCAAGCATTACTAGGGATAATAGTAATAAGAGATTGATTTTTTTTTTCTTTAGGCAGAATACAGAGAAAGTAAATCAAAAAAGTCAGCCTCCTGAGAGTTCAGTTTATCCCCAATTCTTTTTACTGTAAGGTTGAAATGTTTTGCTACAAAGCTGATAACGTTTCATGACAGCTACTGCACTACTTACAGATTTCAGCCTGGCATATTCAAGGCAGAATAAAAATCCCCTTCCCAGGTGGAAGGAGTGTGAGAGAGCATTGTTATTCCCTATCACTATGTAAGGGTGTCTATAGTGCTCAACAGTCTTTCTATGTTTGGCATACACTAACACTCATTTGAAAAGGGGCTTTTGAAATTAACTTAAAGTTGTTTTCTTTAAAAAAAAATTAATTGTATTTCTGCAGTCCCTCTAAAATATTTTTAACCCTGACACTCCATTGATTTTAATTAGAGTAATAAATTCTACCAAAAAAAAAAAAATATTCTAACTTGCTTTTTGCAGCTTTTGTTTCTGTTAATCTGAACGATTTTTTCTTCTTTTAGTTTTAAGGAAAGACATTAAACATTTCTAAGTAGCTTTTTCAATAATATTATTTAGTATGTGTTTTTCACATGTCATTTGATTAGCTGCCTCTTTAAATTGAGACCGGATCAGTTTTGTTGAGATATTTTCCTTACTCATGAATATTTGCTCAGAATATCCCATTGCTTATTAAGAAGCAAGAAAAAAATTTGTTAGAGAGACTAATTCTTCTACAGAACACAGTATTTTGTCCAGCACTGACTTTCTGACAGACTCATGGCTGATGACTAATCCTAGTATGGGCAGATGAAACACTGAAGGTCACCAAAAACAGAAAAGAAAAAAACTCTCTATATTGCCAGCTCAGTCCTACCCCTGGAAAGCCTTCTGGTGAGCTCTTCCAAGAGAAAAAAGTCAAAGGACAGGTGGATACAGAAACTCTTCTTTAAAAGGTTGCCTATACTAACATCCAAAAGTATTTTAAATAGACCTATGTGTAGATGTCTCAGTGGTTATATATATATTCCAGATTTAAGACTCTGTAGGTGAGTTCAGTGTTCAAGCATCCATCAGGATCAGTAGAATGACAATAGACTGCATGAAACCTAGACAGTTGAGTCTACCCCAAAATTAAGTATTAGGAGTGGGATTCTGTTCTCTACATTAAGGCATCTGCTACTTTCTAGGCACTGCAAGGTACCTTTCCTAGCTTCCTCCTGGATGTAAAAGGAGATAGATCTTTTACAATTTCTGTCTATTAAGTTTATGTGGCAAAGTTATGTTAGCAGCAAGATAGGAGGTGGGGGTGGTGCTTGTGGGGGTGGCTTCTGTGAGAAGCTGCCAGATGCGCCCCCCATGTCCCAACAGAGCCAATGCCAGTTCCAACACAGGTGATGCTGACCAAGGCCAAGCCCCTCAGCAACAGTGGTAGTGCCTCTGAGATAACAGATTTAAGAAGGGGAAAAAAGCCCTACACAACTGCAGCCAGAGCAAAGAAATAAGAATATAAGAAAGAAACATTGCTGATTGTATTATATTGTAGTATAGCTGTAATCCCCACATATTGCAATCATATCAAAGCTGACAGAAGTTAGCAGAAACAGATACGTGTTTTATAAAGACAGTTAATGCCTCCCTTCTACTATGAATCAGGCCTGGAGAAAATTACAATGTAATAAAACAAAGAAAGAAACATACTTGAGATCACGTTGGAACTGGGAAAATTTGTGGAACTTGGTAAACTTACATCCTGGTGTCTTGGTTTTAAGACAATGTTTCCAGGGAAACTGGGCCTTAGATGGAATAGAAAGCCCTCTTTCCCGAACTTAATGCAAATTTTAAAATAAATTGAGGGTCATGAGGAATGAAATAGAAACAAAGTAATAATGTTTACCGAAAGCCAAAAGGCAACCCCAAAAACAAACAACAAACATACAATAACAGAGAGAGGGTATCACCCAGAAACGTCTCTGCCCACTGCTGTGTTGTTGTGACAGCAACTGGTGCTTCCTTGGGTGCGGGGAGCAGGTGGTGCTCGGGGGCTCTCTCGGAGGCGACAGACAAAAGGCGGAAGCCGCGGCAGGACAGAAGCTCCGGGAGGCAGTGCAGGTGCCCCGCTTCGAGATGTCCGCGGAGGGGGGCTTACCTCACACAGGAGGGAATGCCCCCGGCCAGCAGCTACGTGGGATTTGCGCACAGAATGAGGAAGGCAGGAGAGGGGACCAGCTCTGACGGCGTGACAGGGAAAGGGACCGGCTCTGGCAGTACGTCGGGGACGGCTGACAGGGATGGGGAGGCAGCAGCTCCTCGTCAAGAGCCGAGCAGGCAACAAAGAGTCAGAACACGTGATGCCAGGTCTCCTTACACCCCTCCATCCCCCGGAGGGTTTCCTGCGATTTCATCTCCCCTGCCCTCCCAATCCATCTCGCAGTGGCAGACACCTCTAAGCGAGTCTCTTCGCACACCGCGGTGCCGCTCTCAGCGCACGCCCCCCCCATGACGGTGCGCTAAAATTACACGGAGCGGCTTTAAACCTGTGACACCTGGCTGTGCCATGGATGATCCAAGGAGGCAGTACCGGATCCGAACAGGAAGTGAAAAAAACAGACTCAAATGCCAATTTCAATAAAATATACTTGGATTTTGCCCAGTCTTAGAAATGCTGTGTGGCCTTGCTATTATAATGTTAAATAAAAGGGAAGCACTGGAAATATGAATCTTTTGGAACTAGAAAAAGAAGTTACATAGCTGAGGCCTATTTGCAAAACACATTACTGAAATAATCAATATTGCAAGTGTTAGAATGCTAATCTGTGGCTTCTGTGTTAAAAGCATTGCTGTTTATATTTATGAAACAGCAATTTTCTGGAAGAGTCATATCAGAATAATTAAGAGATTAATTTAAGACACCCATCTAAATATGGCTACTTCACTTGGTAACATTTTGTTCACAGGACTTAATTATGTTTATAATAGTAGATGTTGACAAGTTCATTAACTATCTTTTATTTGTTCAGCAAGTAGCATGGGAGAACCTGCAATGCATGATGGGTTAACTAAATCTCTAAAGAGTCAGTCTACACTGCGTCTTTGTTTCCTGGAAATATATTACTTAAAACTTTTTAAATATATTCACCACCATTTGGTTTCTACTGATCTAGTTCTTAATTTCTGTCTTAAACCACCTGCCCTCAAAAAAGTATGTAGCTTTCTAAAACAGTAGAATAGTAAATTAGATCATAAAAGATTGTTACAGACTTTCTGCTTGAATTTTTTTTTTTTTTAATAGGCAATATCTTCTTCTCTGATACTGTTCACATTGACTTGTTCTAGGCTTGTAATCTTCTGAGGCTTCCTTGACTCCAGATTTTTTAAAGTTGTTTTGCACAAGGTCGTGTTGGTTCTTCTGTATTTCAACAGCAAAAACACAAACATTCTCAAAAAATTACAACTACTTAATTAACATACAAGGACTGGAATCCTGCCTAACTCTCACTGAAGTAGGATGATTAAGGCTATTGATGTTCAGTCCTTGGATTCTTTAACAATACATGAATAAATAGTAATTCTTTACTTTGTTTTTCTGTTTGTATAAGATTACTTTGTTTCGTTGTATATCGTAGTCGAAATTTTGGTGATATTTTAATTTTTTTTAGATTTTTTTTTTCACTGTTTTCTTCCTCTAGATATTTATATTACCTAGAAAATATTTCAATTTGCACTGTAAAGTAAAAGCTAGAAGCACCTACTTAGGGCTTCATACACTAGATATTTTTTAAAAAATAGCATAATGTCTTTATTAGTGATATTTTTAGGTAAAATCAGCTCAAGCAATTAAGTTTTACATAGTATTTTGTGCATGTCTTCTTATTTAATCTTATTTTTTGCTTAATATGCTGATTCATTTATTTATTGTTCCTGCATTTTTATAAGCATTTAAGACTTCTATAAAAATGGTGATTGAATGTGTGGAAAGTTATTTTAAAATACCTAATTGAATTACATTTCAGTTCATCACTGACTGGCACATGTGGGACATAGGATTTTGGCTGCCTAAGTGGGTAATGAGTAGGAAGGAGTGGGAGTGCTCTGAGCTTCCCAGATCTTTCCAATTAATGGGTCATAGAGATAACTCTACTTTTCAATATCTTTTTGCACAGTTTTGCAAGAGGTAATTATAGTCTATAAATAAACAAAAAGTAGGTTTATTATGCATTTAGAACAGCAGACCTTACACTACTCCAACACAGTCATTGGAATAGTTAAATATAAAATAGGAAATTAAAGTATTTAAGAACATTAACATCAGCAGAGCAAAGCAGTGAATATGTTGTAATTAGATATATAGAAATGAGACAATCTGAGTCTAATTTTAACAAATGCTGATGATCCAAGGAATGAATCTAAATTCTGAAAGAGATATTCAAGAAGCTATTTAGCAAAAGTAACTTTAATGTTTTATTATTTTATAAAAATTCTGTGTTGGTCTTTATTTATCAGCATTTTTCTTCAGTTTTGTTCATAAAAATATGTTGATTCTTCTTGATGCTCTGGGGATATTCTATCAACTTAGGGGCTGAAATTGGACTTTGAGATAATAATATGTCAAAATGCTTACAAATACATTTCCTTATCATTAACAAAAGAGGAATCTCTCTATGATAGATAAAAGGTACCAGTTTAGCCTTGCAGATGGAATACTCTACAAGGTTAAAAATCTGCAATCTAGGCTGATTATAATATGTGGAACTCAAAGAATTTTAATCTCTTTAACAATTAACTGCCTGAGCAATGTTCATATATCAGCTATGTCAGAAGACAGCTTGCTAATAAGTGAATATCCCTTCCATCCTTTCCACTTGACCTTGTAGAGCATTTTCCAGTAAAATAAGTTACTTGAAGCCTTATCTTTTGAGACATTTGAAACAGAAATAGACATAGCTGAGGAAACAGAAGAGAGGAAGAATAGCATACTGAATATAAGCTTTCAGATTATGAGTAGCACCAAGTAAGATAAGTGAGTCTGTGACCACATAAAGAAAATATTATCATATCTGTTATGATGCCAAGATGGCTTGCAGTGATATTAGTAGAATTAATGGTTTTCTCTCCTGACCTTTATTTTCTGATTTTGTGTCTGCACCCATTTTTTTCTCATGTATTCTCTTTTAGTTAGCAGTTTTCTAGCAGTGATTTTTTAAGATAATAAGAGTTGGAAACCTTTGTTAATAAGGTCATGTTGTGTTTCACATCTTGGAAGAACATGTCTTGCATTTTACTGGTTTGTTTTAAAATACTTTTACGAAGTCCTCACTAAAGTCTGGCCTCATCCTCCCTTCACAGAGTATCTGAGGATGACCAAAAGACCATTTAGTAATTCATTCATAGATCACGTTATGGTGCTCATGGCAACTTCAGTGCAGCCTCCAAGAAGTTTTACCAGCTGAAAACCAAAACTGCAGCAGTAATTGCAGCAACAACTGCAGAGCAGCAGGCATTAGGACAGTATCTACAACTTTCTTTTATTTCAGGACATCTAGTCTAAGTAGTATCATTTTAATTTAAAAAAAAATCAGAAAAAAAAGTCTTTGTGAATGTGTCTAAAAGAAATAGAAACACGAATTAGGTCCAAGTTGACATCCCTGACAGGCAGTAATTTATATACTATGCTTTATTTTTTCAGAAAGCCCAGTCCTGTTTTCATGGGACTTCTAATTAAAAGATGACTAGAATTTGATAAGCAGAATGTTAAATGCTATAATGGACATGCTTTCAGCATAAATATTGTGTAGTAATCCACGTGAGTCTATTGATCTGTTTGAAATGAAGAAAATATCTCAAAGGATGTAAATTGTCTTAACTACATAAAGTTCTCATAGATAAGATGTCTCAAATTCTATCTTGTCGCTCTAGCTTACAAATTATATTTCTGGTTTCTACTAAAAATCATTATGTTATTTAAACTTCAAATGCTTTGCTTTGCCTAAGAATATCACAGGTAGCTTTTGAAGTGATATTTTATTTCTTTGTTTCTGGCTCTTTATCTCTTTCATAGGAAGAAAGTTGTTAGAATTTAGAGAGTGAATAAATATGAAACAAAGAACTAAAACTGAAGGTGTGTGAACACAACAAAACCCCACAAATTGCAGATATGTTTTATGTACCAACAACTGTACTTAAGAATAAAATATTGTATTCTTTGTGAGAATTATACCTTTCGGTATTTACAAGTATAATCCATTGTGAAAGTTTGGCCTGGCTGTCTNCCCAGACAATCAGCCCTGGGAGCAGGCCTTGCTCAACGCAGACAAGCAAGACCAAAACACCGAGATCTGTTACTGAGCTAACCTGAGAAGGAAAAGGGAGGGTGAACACTTCCTCCTTCAGTTTTTATACACTTGATTATGTAAAGACATGGGATGGAATACTTCCTATGTTTTGACCCTGGTTACCAAGGAAGACCTACAAAAAACAACCCATCACATCCATTTAAGTAGATACAAGAATCTATTTGGAAGGAGAGGAAATGGCAAATTACTGAAATAATTAGATTTTAAAACCGGGTAATTTAAACTGTATCTATGAATATGTTCTTTAGAAGACAATGTCAGTGCAAAGTGTTAAATAATGCAAGTGCAATTTAGGGCAGCTCTGATATAAGCTTTATTAATTAGGATCATTCCCTGTCAAGTGATTGCAGAGATGCCACATATATACCTTTTCAGGAAAAAAGCAAAACAAAACACCAGGTATCCATGCCTGGAAGGGATGAACTCCATAACTAGCTTCCTAAGTGTCACACTACTAAGAAGGAATGAAACAGTCAACAATGTGCCATGCAGAGGTGACTCTTAGTGGATCCTGTAGAAGTGACATAACCAGTATTTTACTAACATAGAATTGAGGAGTGGAAAATCATCACAGACTGTTAGATTTTAGTTGAAAGGAATGTTCTTCTAGTTTACATCAATTTCTTAGTCAAATATGAATTATTTTAATAATATTGAAAACAAAAGTGAAACCCAAAGCAAAATTTAAAAATTATGAAACGTTTATACAGTGTTTAGCTTCCAAGTTTCACTGTCAAGATAATAAAATATTGTTGACATCCATTCAACTATTACACAGCTTGAAAATATGTTGGGGGTTTTTTTGCTTGTTTGGGGTGGGGTTTTTTGGGTTTTTTTTTGTTTCTTTTGTTTGTTTGTTTGTTTCTGATCAGATTAGCACTGGTCAGAAGTGGTTTAGTTCTAACCAAAATGCTCTATACAAAGTTGAGATATGTAAAGGACCACTGGCAATTCCTTTTGATACTCCTTTTTTTCAGGAATTGTGATTCCCAATATGGTATTATGTTGCTATTAATGTCAGTTGTCTGCTGGAAGAACAGTGAGCTTACAACAACAAAGATTTTCAAACACGCAGATGAAGAGAAAAGCAACCAAGGGGAAACCATATGTAATAGGGACAAAAAATGAAAGCAGCTTTGATAAAGTATGCAGTCTGAGCTATCTAACAGTACTAGAAGGTGACCCTACTTTTTTCCCCCCATTTGTTTCCATTTCTACAGTTTCTGTATCATCAATTCAAGTAATTTAGAGAAATGTTGTTTTAAGATTAAAAAAAAAAAAAAAAGCACCAAAGTTGTTTCGTTCTTTTTACAGAGACAAAACAACAATAATAAAAAGGAATAAATTAAAAAATAAAATAATACATTTTATTTGGCAAATCTGTAGCAAATACCCACATAGATACTTTAATTTACAATAATGAGTTGCAAAGAATTTTATTACAACATATTTAAAAGATTAATGAAAACAGTGATGTACACTGTAGAGGTGGTCATTAAGAAAAATGGCTGTTAATTTCATGCTAATACTGGTGTTAACTTGCTTTGTAAATTCCAAATAGAGTCTTAAAAAGTTGCTGGTACAATTGACCATTTAATAGACAAGATACTTTTTGAATATGTTGTTATATGTTTTTCAAAAGTATTCATTGAATTGCACTGGAAAACAGAAGTCCCTTTCAGAATAAAAGTTTTTGCCTTACAGACTGCAGAAAGCTTGGAGCCCTTGAGCCTTGGAGCCCTTAACTGAAACAAATGCTTGCATATTGCTTCTGATATAAATATTTTTTCATGGCATATTGATGCAAGGAAGACAGCAGGAACAAGTAACTACAAGAAGCCTAAAGGAGACTGAAAAGGGCTACTACTTTTTCTTGCAGCCAACAATCAGATCTAGAACAATGCAATACTCCACTCCTTGAACAATTTTAGAGATGCTAATGTGTTTCTCTCGAAACACAGTGCTTCAGTAGAGACTAGCAAGAGAAGGCATGAACAGAAGTCCTTCTGTTTTTGGAGTATTTTTGACCTATACAGGTCAAATGATTGAACTACCTTACTAGCCCTCTACTAGTAAACCAGAGGAGATTTTGCCTTCTACTTGGGTGTATATGAAGCCTCTCTCAGAACCCTCTCAGGGTTATGAAATAAACATGGGATCAAGGACTGTGGATGAAAGTGAAACAATCACATAAGATTGTGAGATAAGTGAATATGAGGAAAACTAAAAGCGTAATCCACTAACTTGAAACTTAACAAATCTGATTTGGGCTTGTGGAGAGCAATGATGTCACCCCTTAGCCTCATTTCGTCTAAGCCCAAAGTCCTCACATGCTTCTCACAGGACATTCCTTCCAGATTTTTCACCTGCTTTGTTGCTGTCCTGTGAATACATTCAAGCACCTTCACACCCTACTTAAATGCCGGGACCCAGAACTGCACACAGTATTCAAGTATTCATGTGAAGGTGTCAGGGTAATCACCTCTTTTAACTGGCTGGTGATGCTGTGTTTGGTGCAGCTCAAGGATGTGTTTTTCCATCTGGGCAACACTGACTCCTATTGAACCTGTTGTTAACCAGAACCCCCAGATCCCTTTCTGCAGGGTTATTTTCCAGCCACTTCTCTACCAGTTTATACTTATGCCCATCATTATTCTACTCCAAGTGCAGAATTTTTTTTTTTGGACTTGTTAAATTTCATCTCACTAATAATTGCTCAATGCTCCAATATCTCCCTGCAAGACATTTTGCCCTTTAAAAGAGTCAACAGCACCTCCCAGTTTGGTATCATCAACAAACTTGATAATGATGTATTCAACTTCTGCATTTGGATCATTGATAAAAACATTGAAATGAACTGGCCCCAGAATTGAACCCTGAGGAACACCACTGGTGACTGTTCACTAGCTGGATGTAGACCCATTCACTAAAACCCTGTGAGCTTTGCTCTTCAGCCAGTTCTTTACCCAGTAAACTAGTTCATCCCAAAGATGATCAACTTTTTCAGAAGGATCATCATCATCATGGCTAGGC
>VXBX01002806.1:0-16242 GCA_013400415.1 Scytalopus superciliaris
TTCTGTGATTCTGCCCCACAGCCACTCTGAACTCCCTCTGCTGATTTAGGAAAGAATTTCCCAAGGCCACTGCTGATTTGGGATTTCCCCTTGGGGGTTGTCTTTGCTTGCAGGGTGCTGGGGCACTTTGAGAAGCCTCTGTTCCTGGAGCTGTGCAAGCACATGTTCTTCGTGCAGCTGCACGAGGGCGAGTACATCTTCCGGCCGGGCCAGCCCGACAACAGCATCTACGTCGTGCAGGATGGCAGGCTGGAAGTGTGCATCCAGGAGAGTGTGAGCAGCACCTGGGCACCTCTGGGGGCTGCCAGGACTCAGAGCCAGCACTGGCAGTGGAAGGGTGTTTATAGAGATGAAGGTTTCGTGTCTCGGGGGAGAGGAAGGAGCGCGGCGGGGCTGGGCTGGGGTGGGGTGTCCTCACATGTGGGTTGTGGGGTCACACTGAGGGAGCACAGAGTGCAGGGTGGGCTTGGAAACATTCACCTTTGGGGTGTTACAGAGAGCAGAGACCCAGCTCAGCATACTCTTCCTTGCTGGGTTTGCCTGGGAGGTGGAAGGGTCAGGTTCACTTTTGGGCAGAGAGGGAGAAGAAGTGATGGTGCCACCCAGCCCTTGGGATCCCCTCTGCCAAGTCTGATTGGTGTTATTTTCCTTCTCCCCTGGCTGGACTTTGAGTTTAGCTTTAGGTTGTGAGCAGCTTTCCAGTGGCTGAAAATGCAGGGGGCTCATGTTTGGGAATTATATATATATGTATATATACACTTGTTGATTTCTGTCTCTTTTTACATTTTGCTGTTCTTGCTTCGTAATGTGTAACCCCTCCATAAAGGAGGCTCAGAGTGAAGGAAGCTCTGTTTTATTGGGGGTTACACAGCAAAAGCAAGCAGGTCACAACTCCCCCCAGACACAACTGGCTTAATTCACCACTCTTAGGATGGTGTTTAAACCCCTGTGGTTGGAATCAGCCCATTTCATCAGAGCAGAGAGAAAAGCAGCACCCACTCCCAAGGGGGGAGCCTGGAATGGGTGTGTGGGAGGATGGGAGCAGCCTTGGCTTTCTGAGACACTCCAGATGTGCCCCAATGCAGCTGTGAGCCTGCACTGATGGGGTTTGTGTGTGTGTGTGCTTGCAGGATGGCCCAGAGGTGGTGGTGAAGGAGGTGCTGCCAGGGGACAGTGTCCACAGCCTCCTGAGCATCCTGGATGTCATCACGGTGAGTGCTGGCAGCTGCAGCCTCCTGCAGGGCTGCCCTGGGAGTATCCCAGGGAAAAGGGGATTTTAACCAACCCTTCTCCTCCTCCTGGGCCTTCCCAGGTGTAAAAGTGAGTCCTGTGAGGAGCAGTGGGGTTTGCACTGGCCCTTTATGCCTGGGGGTCTAGGGTGGGCTTTGCTTTGCTCAAGGGCACAGTTTAGTCAGGATCAGGATCAGGACAGCCCGGAATTCCAGGCTTTGGCACCGTTTCACAGGATCCCACAGGGATCAGCCAGCCCTCAGCCCTGCACAGCCCATCCCCAAGAGTCCCACCCTGGGCCTGAGAGTCTGCTTTGTTGCTTCCTGCATTTCTTTGAGCTGATGGAACTAAACCTGGCAGTTTTTATTGCAGTGATTGCACAGTGAAAGCAGCTGATGGACTGGTTCATTTTCTGGCATGTCGGTGGTGCTGGTGGCCTTTGCCAGGGGGACAGGCTGAGCTGAAGGCTCAGGCCACGTTTGATGTCCAAATTGGTGGCTTTAGTTTCAGCTGGAACTGCACTGATGGTTTTGCTGGAATCACAGCACGGCTGTTTGGGGAGGGCCTGAGGGGGAGGTGTTGGATTTATCCTCTCTGCTGATACCCCAGCACTGAATCCTCCCCTGGAGGGTTTGGGGTAGCTGAGAGGATGAAGACAATCTAATCAGTAAGCTGTGTCTGCCCTTGTGTCCTGTTTCTCTTGAGCTGTGGCTGTCTCTGTCCATCCCAAGGTGCCATTTCTCTCTCTCTGAGTACTCTGAGGCTTCTCTAAAGTGCTCTTTGCCACTTCCAGATGCAAACACACACCTAGAATTCCGTATTTATGGTTCCCATAAAACCCATTGACAGGGATAACGTTTTTTTAAGCTCGGCCAACTTTTCTTCTGTGGAAAGTAATGGCATGTGAATAATCTGGGCTGTGCAAGTCTAGTTCTTGCTGTCAAATTCAGACTAATGTCTCTGTGAATTCACAGTAATGCCTTTCTCCTTGTTACTTCCACCACTAAATTGTCTTAATGACAATATTCTAAGGAGCAGGACCAGCCTACAGGAACATTAATACTGGTGCTGTTCCTGCTTTTTAAAAGGAATACAGGAAAAGAAATCTTTCTTGTATAACAGTGTTTTGTGGCTTTGTGGGTTTTTTAAGAGTGTTGCCATTCATTTTGTGTTCTGTTGTGGGGTTTTAATTCTCATTCTGTTTTTTCTATTTATCATTGGTTATATCACTGGTAAATAGAAAAATAAACATCATTGAGAGTGTGTTGAACAGAATTAGCAAAGTGGAGAAGAACATGGAATGAAAAAAAACCTCACCTATTTTTTTTTTAAGCTAAACTTGTTCTCATTTATTTTTTACAACCCTTTTGGTCCTCATTTCCCACTTTTGTGGGAAACAAAACTGCTTGTTTGCTGCTTGTTTTCCCTCTTCCCTTATGTTCCTTGCTGGCTGTGGGCACGGGAGGGGCACGAAAATGGGCAGGGGGGGGCTCCTCAGTGGCACTGCAAAGCCAGAGCCATCACCTGCATTGTCATGGCCCACCCAGCACGGGTGGAGGGGCCTCTTCACAGGGAATTGCAGCTGTTTTACCCAAATCTCTGCCTCTTTGGGCCGGGTTTGGAGCACAGGCTCGCTTGGCAGGGAAGCTGAGGCTGCTGCAAGAGCTCTTCTTGTTGGGTCTAAAAGAAAGGCCACACCAGAAGGTCCTTTCCTAATTTAATCCTTCAGCTTTCAGATTGGAAAGCCCCTTCAGATGTAATGCAAAGACACTGAGCTGTGACATGAAGGCTCACCTGTTCTCAGAGCTGAGCATTTCTCTGAGCTTAGAGGAGAAAGTGGAAGCTCCTGAATCCCAGTGGGGTCCTGCACCACTTCTGGGGTGGAGTTCATCTCTGGCATTGCCCCAAATGTTCAAGGGCTCTCTGAGCTCTTGTTGGTGCCCATGAAGTGTTTTTCTCAGAGCTTCTCCCTCAGCAGGGAATGTCCAGCCAGGGTTGAATGGGACCAGCAGAGGTGCCTTGTGATGCTCATTGCTGGAGCTTTGGGGTGGCCTCTCCTTTTGCCCTCCATGTGGGGGAAAACTGGGAGCAGGGATGGGAAAGAAGAGCCTGGGAGGAATATTGAGGGGGGAATAATGAAAATCAGGATTGAAAGAAGCTGTGAAAAACCACTTGGCCAGAGAGGAGCCTGCAGATCTCAGGGGGGTGCTAAATGGCAGTGGACAAGATAAATGAGGTTATAAAGGAGTGCTGGAGCTGCAGGAGCTCTGGGGGGAGAAAACAAACCCCAGGCACTGGAAACAGGGAGAATACACCAGATTTTTGGGTACAGGAAGGAGTGGCCACTGCAGGTGGGAGAATTCAAAGCACCTGTGTCTCTTATAGCTTATTTCTTAAGTATTTGAATGGTTGAGAGGTCTGAGCCATTCACCAAATTAATTCACTGGGGTTTGGCCCTCTGGTTGGCATTTGGATTCAGCTGCTGTTTGTGGGTGACATCCCCCAGCCCTTGGAACAAGCACATAGTTACCTGCCCTGAGAACAAATAGTCCTGTCTGGAGGAAAAAAAAGCTGTTTCCCTCCTGATTATAACTGAACTGTTCCTGTCATCTCAGTGTGGCATTGCCAAACAGGCTAATTTGAGCCTGGTATTCTCCCTGTGCTGCTGATTATTTTACACCTGAGAGAACTTGACAATTCCCAGGACGTTTCTCCTCCTCCAGCTGCTCTCCCAGCTTTTCCCACCCCCCAAACCCATTAGGGGTGGCCCTTTCAGAGCAGGCACCTCCAAAAAGGCCAAATTAAGGCTGGAAAACCCGGAGCAATGGGCTGTGCTGGGCAGGAAGGGGCTGCTGCATCATCATCATCATCATCATCATCATTGTCATCACCATCATCAGCCAGTGTCATCCTAAAGCTGCTTTGGGGCCTCTCAGCACTGGCCTCTCCTCTCCCCAAGCACCATTAAAGCCCCAGCTCTTTACTGGGCACACTGGAGACCAATATTATTGTGCACACAGGGCTTGTTCTGCTCCTGGAATGGCTGTTAATGAAACACCCTTAGACATGATTATACTTGGCCAGCAACTAAAGAGTGACAGGATTTACCTTGGGTTTTACCAGATATTTGGGGCAGAGACTTGCAGGAAATGCAGTGGGTGGCAAATATTGACTGTAGGCATTTTCTTTTGCATTTAAATATAAATATGTCCAACTTCAGTTAATTAAATTAAACTGGCCCGAGAAAGGGAAGTCGTTGCATTTATTTTTGTGGCACAGAAATGCAAATTGTTCATTTCTTTCCCCTAATGAGAAGCAACTCGAGGACACTGATAAGCTTTGCACTGCGGGTCAAAGAGGTGTTTGAAATTTCAAATCCCTCAGGAAGCTGAGAAATCAAAGCTATTCATCTCCTCCCCAGGTCAGCTGAAGTCGGTGTAATTAAGAAATCAGTCCCGGTTAATTTGATTTCGTTTTAGAACCTGCTCCATGGCGCCTCCCAGAGCTGCAGCTTTGTTTTCCAGGGTGATTATTGTCCTCCAGAAAGCCTCTTGTTTTCTTTTCCTGGTTTCAAGGGGGGGAAAATCCTAAACCAGGGGCTTGTCTGCAGTGCCAGAAAAATCTCTGTGCTCTGCCCACTTGCAGTTTTGGTTTTCATTGGTTTGTTAGTTCTCAATCTGTTCTTTGAGCTTTGTCTCAAGGAAAGGGGAGCTGTTTGGCTCTGCCACGTGGAATATTTCATACATATCTATATACATATCTCTATATGAAGGTGCATCTCTGTGTGTATCTTGAGACATCTGCCTGGTGTTTGTCTCACTCCATCAGGGCTGCAATTACCCCCCAGTTTTGGTGTGTTTTGTGCTGACTGGGAGAGCCTGTGGTTGTTTTTGCAGCAAACAGCTTGGCTGGCAGTACAGATAATAAAATCCACAAGCCTTCAGCTGGCATTTGAAAGGCTTTGAAGCCTGGCTCTGTGTCTGGCAGCCCCTTCACCTGATGCAGCTCCCTGCAGCTCTTAATTCCCTGCAGCTCTTAATTCCCTGCCTGTTTGACTCTGCTGGAGCTGCACGTGGGAATTGAGCCTCGTGGCCCCACTCAGGGGTGGTGGAGCACAAACCCAGGCCCTTTTTGTGGTCAGGTCGTGCTTGTCAGAGCCAGCAGCGAGGCAGGGATTTGGGCAGGCTTGGTGGATTAACCCTGTGCCTCTGGAATTCTCCCCCAGGGCCACCCTGCTCCTTACAAAACTGTCTCAGCCCGAGCAGCCACCCCATCCACAATACTGAGACTTCCAGCAAGTGCCTTCCAGGATGTGTTCCAGAAGTATCCTGAAACTCTTGTGAGAATGGTACAGGTGGGTACAATGAGGGGCAAGGGGGGATCACTCTCCTTGCAGAGTCACAGGGAAGGCATTGGGAGGTTCAGCAAGTTCATCCTCCTTTGGCAGCCCTGGAGTTGCTCAGTTACAGCTTCCCAGGAACTGGAATAATTCTGCTGTGCCTCTGCATCTTGGAGCCCTAGGCTTAATCAATCCCTGCATTATCACATACATAGATAAATAATTTCTCCCTGTGTATCTCCATTAATTGAGTTTCTGCCTGTGATAGCCTCTTGAATCAGCCTGACCTGCACTGTGAGCTTGTTGGTCCCTGGGGGAGTGGGAGGTGCTGACATGGGGAGCACCAAAAGTGCCTCAGAGTGGCTCAGAACCCGCTGGCACACGTTCTGAACTGGGGCTCTTGGACCCTCAGAAGCTGTTTGGTGAGGGCTGATGCTTTGGGAACTTGCCAGAATTGCCACTTCAGAGGTGTCTGTCAGCACCTGAGGGGAGAGCTGGGCTTGGGATGAGCTTTAAGTTCACCTTCCCTGCTTTGCAGGAGCTCAGAGAGTTCCCAGGTGAGCTCTGAGAGGAGGTTTGTCCCTCCTGCAGGTGGGAGGGAGTGCAGGGATCAGGAATGGGGGGCTCCACTTTGCCCTCAGGTGTAGCAGCCAAAGGGTGCAGTGCCTGATGATTCACTCTGGGCTGGGCTTGTGTTTTACTGTCACTGCTAAATCTTTCTGTCCTTGCAAGCTGCTCTGGTGTCTGGGTGATTTATGAGTGACACGGGAACCTCCTGGTACTGGTGGCTGGGGAGAAACATCATCAGTACCAACTTAATTTGCTCAGTGATGCAAAACAGAGGATGGTGTGGGAGGGGGGAAATTAGGAGGGTTGGGTGGCACTGATGTCCTGTCCTGTGTGAGGTTTGGGTGCTCGTGGAGCAGTGGCTCAGGCTCTTAAGGGGAAAGATGGATTAATTGTTTTAATGAGAGGGGAAAATCAGAAGCAAACCCCTTCATTTCAAGGCACTTTTCCTCCTTGATGTTTACAGAAAGCAAAAAGCATTTGGTGTTTGGGAGTCAGACTTTGGATTCTTGTGCCATCAAGTGATGGTGAAGTCATTGGTAAATGACTTGCCTCTCTCTACCTCTTGTCTCAATTTATCAGCTGCTAAAAAGCAATCTCAGCTCAGGGTACAGCGTGTGTTTTGTAAAATGCTTCCAGGTGCTGTGGGACAGGCTTGTTGTCTCTGAGTGCCAGAACAAGTGTGGGAGAATTGCTAACTCCTTGGCTGCCTGTGCTTTGCAGATCATCATGGTGAGGCTGCAGAGGGTGACCTTCCTGGCCCTGCACAACTACCTGGGGCTGACCACGGAGCTCTTCAGCTGTGTGAGTGTGAGGGGTGCCCCCTCAGCTCTCCCCACTGGGCACACAGAGCTTTCCCTTCTGCCACGGGGTCAGAAAGCAGTGCCACCTATTAATGTCACCCTGTGACAGCACTTGAGGAGTGAGGGCTTGGACAAGCAGCCCATAAACCCAGCCTAAGCTGACACCTGGGGATTGCTGGGGAGGCTGAAGTGTCCAAAGGCATCCCTTCCTACTTCCCTCCCTCCCTCCCTCCCTCCCAAGTGATGGATGTGCTCTGCCCTGTGCTCCAGCAGCCCTGGCATTTATTGATGCTTCCTGCTCACCTCTGCCTATGGCACTGTGAAAAGTGCTGTCCCTGAGGTTCTTCCCCAACAAAGCAGGTCTCTTTGAAAAACAGCAGTGGGGGAAGATGTTGGGAAATTCTTTTACCTTCAGCAAAGCAGTGCTTGGCTCTATATCCATGATTAATGCTTGGCCTGGTAGCAGAGAGTGCTGGGTGGCTCTCCCAGGGTGGCACCAACATGGTTTGGTTTGGAGGACAAAGCCAGAGTGTCAGAGCAGAGATGGTGAGGAAAGTACAGTGGGACTTGACCTGGTACTGCCAGGGAGAAGAGACTCACTAGGATATCCAGGGTCATAAAAGGAAAATCTGGGGAATGGGATGTGCCCCAAATGACCCCCAGAGTAACCTTTAAAAGCCCCCTGCTCCTTTCCAAACCAGCTCCCAGAGACAGTCAGCAGTGGCTGTGTAATGACTGTGTGATGATCAGTCATTAATTGCATGAGTGTAACCTGCTCTCTCTGCTTGCTGGGTGTGCATTTGAGGGGGGGACGTCCCCCAGTGCTGTGGATAATGTCAGCTTTCCAATCTGACACTGGGGGAGGGTTCACTTCCCACTTTTTGCTGACAGGGTCAGGGAATATTTAAACCAGCCAAGCCCTGGTGGGATGGGCGAGGCAGATCCCACTGCAGGTCACCCTCGGTGGCCTTGGCTTGCTTCCCCCCCCAGCTGGGAGCTGTGCCAGGGGGTCAGAGCAGGCTGCAGGCCCTTGGCACAGGGGTGAGGGTGTGTTTTGTGTGTGTCCCCCCCTGCCCCTGGTGCTGCAGCAGAGCCAGGCCATCCCACTGGTGTCCCTGAGCAGCGTCACCGCCGGCAAGGCAGGCAAGAGACCCGCGGCGCTGGAGGAGGAGCGTGCAGAGAAGCTGGACAGAGCTGGGGAGGCACTGGAAATGGGTAATGGTGCTGGGAACGTGGGCTCTCTGCCCTGGGACACCCTCTTGGATCACAGAATCACAGCCTGGGTCGGGTGGGGAGGGAACTGAGAGACCATCCAGTTGGCCAACCCGTCCTGCTTCTGTAGGGCTGAAAGATATTTAGGCACAGTGTTCACATTTCTGGGGAAAAGTTGAAGGGTTACCATGACCAAAAGGGTAAAATACAATCAGATGGTGCTCAAGAGACAGCAAGACTGACTGATCTCATATCCATACTTTCTTCTGGCCTTTATTTTGCCAAGAAATGCTGGTAATGTGCAGGCTGTTGCAAGGATGGGGCAGCCTCAGCTTCCCTGGGCAACATCCCCACCCTCCTGGGGAAGAATTCCTTCCCCATATCCCACCCAATCCTGCCCTCCTTCAGCTCAAAGGCATTCCCCCTGTGCCACCACCACATTTGATCTCCCATGGACAGCACAGAGGGGGTTTTGTTTTATCAGAGTAATTAGGGGTTGTCTTAGATGAGTTTGGGGTTTGAAGCCTTTGGGTGGCCCTTCGGAGGGGAATTAGTGCTGTCTGGTTAATGATGCTGAGGGGTGTTGAATGGGAAGAGCTGGGAAAGTCCTGCACTCCAGACACCAGCAGAGGAATTCTGGAATTGTCTCTTCCCAGGCTCCAATGTCAGTACTGGAGGGAAACCCAGGAAAACCACATTGAGTGAAATTTTGCCTCTGCACCTGGGAAACAAACCCAATTAATTAATCAAATCAAAAGCAGGGAATGGGTTTAAACAGTGTTTAACCTTGGTGTTCCCAAACCTTTCACACCACAGGCAGGGAGAGGTTCTTCTGTCAGGGAAATGTGCTTTATTTGGGGGGGTGCCTGGTGTTGGCATTGATGTACCTTTTGTCTCTGAATTGCAGAGATGCTGAAGATTTCTGGTGCAGAGAACTCAGAGCATATTTTCAGGAGAAGCCTTTCCTCCCCCCCCTATGCAGGCTCTGCAGAGGCTCCTAGTAAGTAATGCTTGGCAAAATTGTGGGAAATGTGGCATTTATCTGATCTGGGGGGGGAACCCACGTGCTCTCTGGAGTGCTGGCTTAGATAATCTTCCTCTTTATGGCAGATAATCATCTTGCAGACCTGCTTATGGTGGATAATCTTTGTGCAGCAGTGCTGCTTCCTAACTCATTTGTCACAAATTTATTTAGTGAGTAACAAATGGACTGTTATCCAAGAGAGCATTCCCTTGTTGTCATTATTAGCAGTGGGGAACATCCACTAATTTGGCTACAAATGAAGAGCTTTATTAATTGATAGGACTGAAACAAAGTGAATTGTTATATTTCATCATCTCTCCTGCAGAAGATGACACACAATTCCTGCTTGGCTGGTCGTCCCAAAAAGCGCATTACATGACTTTGCTGCTTTTAGAGGAATGTTTTTCTGAGTGGATAATAAAGGTGATTGATCACTGAGGGCTGAGAGGAGACATTTATGAGGCAGAGCTCTTTGATGCTGCAATATCAGTATTTAGGGCAACTTCAGTCATCTCCACTGGAGACATCTCCCTCTGGGCCAGCTGTTTAGGACAGCTTTGTGCTCCAAAAAACTGGACTTCTCGTGGGGCTCACAGGAGGAAGGCACGTCTGTGCTAGCCGAGTTCCAAATGAACCCTTGGGAGGGAGCTGTGAGGCCGTGCTTACACAGAACCCCTCAAAGCTCTGAGCAGTGGAATGAAGGTGCTCTTGTGCTTTGAAAGACACTTTTATTGCTCCCCTGGGCTGTTAAAGGAAGGTAAGGGATTACAGAGGGTGGGCACAAGGAGGGGGCAGGCTGAGGGAGCCCTCAGTGCAAGGGTTGGTGTGCCTTGTTGCTGTCACCTGGGGGTGTGCAGGGAGGAGGGGAGTGGGGACATCCTGCATTTGTCACCCTGGAGGGCTCATTTGCTTCCTCTTCATCTCCTGCTGGGCAAGGGGAGAGTCCCACTGAGATTATTTTCCATGTTACTGCCCAGAGGGATGGATGATGGTGGAGAAATAGAACTTTGGCTGGTGGTAAATGCATCATCCTTGTGACCCAGGGAAGCAAACCAAGGGGAAACACTGACTTTGACATGAGCCATGGCTTGATTTCCATGTGTGAGGTTGTTTTGCACTGGGCATTATAAAAGGCACCAGCACTCTTGATTGAGAGGGGAGTTAAGAATTGCCCTGCACACAACCCTTTCCCCAGGGGAGTGGAGCAGGTCAGTGAGCTCTGCCTGTGCAGCCCTGGGACACCTGAAGGGGGACTCCTTGCCTGGTTTTAGGAGCTGCATCCCTGCAAACTTAGCCACGGATGGGCCCATTTGTCCTTCCTTTCTCCTTTTGCATGCCCCGAGTTGTGTCAGTGTGCCCCGACCTTAGCACAGGGAGCAAAGGAACCTTTCCTGGCAGAGGGAAACACACCTAAATTGGGTGATTATGCTTTGCCCAGCGCTGATTTCTGCTGCCTGCACTGAGGTCCCTGCTTGGCTTGCACGGGAGGTGTCGTGATGTGTGTGATGAGCAGACCAAGGTCTTGGTGCAGATTCCCCTCTCCTGCCCTGCTGTGTGTTCGGGCTCCGTGGGGCATGTTGGGTTTGTCACTGACTCGGGGAGGGGGCAGCTCTGCAGTCACACGGGTGCTCCTCTCTCAGCACCTCCCTGCTCTGCTTGGCTCTTTAGAATTAAGAAAAAGCTGCTAAAGATTCCTCTGGGTGGGGGGGGAAACACTTTGGCTCTGGGGTGCTCTGGGTTTTGTGCAGTTCAGGGCCCTGCCAGCTCAGCCTGCTCTGCTTTTCCAGTGTGTGAGGAAAGCTGGGATTAATTCCTGGGAAGCATCTGGTGGACAGAGGAATTAGAAGAAGGAAACAACCCAGCAGGGTCTTTTCTGTGCCATAAATCCACCCGTTTATTGTTCCTGGAAGTTTGTCCTCCCAGCTATTTTTTGAAGCTGAAACAGCAGCTGCCTTTTATTGCTCTGTTTGTTATTTCTGTGTTTCCCGGGAGCCCACAGGAGTTATTTCCCCCTCCAAACCCCCCCAGCAGGTGCAGGGCAGGTAGGCAGGGCAGAGGCTCCAGCTGCCATTGTTTTGGCAGTGCCTTTTCCCATGGCAGCAGCGTGTGGGATCCCGGCAGGCACATGTTCCTCACACACACACACAGGATCACATTCCATTCCTGTTCCAGGCTGCCTTCTGCTTCCTTTGACTCAACAGCTCCAGCTGAAGCTCCTTCTGCCGGATCCTTCCCCCTCCCTCCCGTGTGAGCAGCAAAGCCCTTTTCATTAATCACTGTGTGGGCACTCAGATGGAGATCCTGCTTCGAGTAGAAGGCTGGCACACAGCAGCTTTCATTCTTGGAATGCCTCCTCCTTCTGCTGCCCCCCTCCCCTGAGCTTTTGCTGTGCCCAGGATGCCCTCCCTGCCCATTCCCTGTGCCTGTGCCTGGGACATGAGAGGGCTGTGTTGGGGCTCAGGGATTGCTGAGGATTTGGGGAGAGGGTGACAGGCCCAGGAGGAGCTGCTGGCTCTGCTGGCTGAGCTTTTCACCTTAGAGCTGATTGAGGGCTCTTTAATGCTGCAGTGCCTGTGAAATTCAGTTCATAAATCCAGCTTTGTTTGGGATTTCCCCCTGATTTTATGGCTTGGAAGTTCTGCTGGGGGTAATCTTTGGGTCAGTTGTTTGGTTTCTTGTCTGGAGGGGTGTTTTTCTGATGTGGATGCTCTCCATGCAAAGGCTGGTTCCTATTTGCAGGTCACAGAATCCCAGGGTTGTTAAGCTTGGAAGAAACCTCTGAGATCCTCAAGTGCAACCACCAGACCATGTGCTCTGAGCACTCCCACCAGTGCACCCTGTGCCTGTGCCAGGGCTTTCCAACCCTTTCCCTGCAGAGATTTTCCCTAATGTTTAATCTCAGCCTCTTTGAAACCATTTCCTCAGGATAACATGGAAAAGAGTTATATCTGAATGTTTGGCACAGTGGGATTCTCCCCTTGTCTCACTGAGGGAGGGGAGGATGGGAATCAAACTCCTTCAGAAATCAAAGAATGGTGGTTTTAAAACTGAATTTATGGACAGCTGTCCATGGGAGGGTGATCTTTCCACATGGTCATCCAGGGCTTTCCAAAAGCCAACTTCCCAAAGCTCAGGGCAAGCCTGGGTAAAGCCAAGTGTGAGAGGGGGCAAAGATGGGGAATGAGAATTAAAAGCTTGAGCCCCTCTCGGGGTTTATTTGGTAACAAAATTCCCCAGTCAGGAAAGACAGTTGGTTTTCCTGAGGGCCCAGCCTATTCCTGAGCAGCAGTTTGTGTTTCTGAAAGCAAAAGAGCAATGCAGTGCCAAAAGGGGGGAAGGCATAAGGGAGAAAACAGGCTGAGTAGTGGATTTGGGAGGTGTGTTAAGCATGGAAATGGGATAGGAATTATTACAGGTTTATTTGCTGGAGGAAACTGCAGTTTCTGCTTGATTCTTAAATCCTCAGGCTGAGATGGGGGGAATCCTGTCGGAGGGATTTAATTAAACAGGAGCAGTTTTCAGGTTATGTTTGGATTATTGATTAGCTGGGAGAAGTTCCTGGAAGGTGGCTGAGACAGCCAAAGGAGCTCATGTAATTAAGCTTATTAAAACCAGCGAGTGAGGGGTACAGGTCGCAGTGACTTTGAATTCCTGAATTAAATAGATGAGACCTGCCAGGGAATTCCTTTTGTGACTCTCAGCACAACCTGGACAGGTTGTGGGACAGACCTGGAATTATTTAGGGAGAGTTGCTTTGCGTGGGGAGACTTTAAGAAGCCGCTGATCTTCCTGATCTCCCTTTGAAAGCTCCTGAAATTCACTTGGGTGCAAAACAAACTACTTCGCTTTGGTGGAGAAAACCCTGAGGAGGATCATTTGCTGGGAAAACGGCGGGTTTGGCTCTGCCTGGAAATCCTTGGCTCCAGATAAGCCTGTTTTGTTACCCCGGAGAGATGACTGGGAGGTGCTGGCTGTGGGAATTCTGGGGCAGGATGTCTAAAGGGGTTCAGATGACAAGATTTCCACTTCCCACCTGTTATAAAAATGACCCCCCAAATGACCAAATCACGCAACGAAGGGCAGTTNAACCATCCCTGCCCCTCCCTCAGGCACGGAGGGACATGGATCAGATCCCTCCCATCTCCTCCAGGCTGAGCAGCCCCAACTCCCCCTCCCAGGAGAGACTCTCCAGCCCCCCCATCTCTGTAGCATCCTTGTGCTGCCTAAAATCGAGGAGAAAGTGTCCAAGGCAGGGTGANACATGATTTAAATGTGGCTCTCCTCTCGCCGTGGCACTTTTAGGTAATTAGTTTTCTCTTGCGTGATTAACTTAATTGTTAACCCGTGGTCTAAATCTTTATCTTGGTTTGAAGGTGCTTCCCTCTTATCTTAATTTGTCTGTCTCCTCATTGTGTCGAGTTGCTCGCCTTGTCTTTGTCTTCGTTGTATCTCAAAAAAGGCTGTTTAGCTGTTTAACTCGAGTTCTCTTCTTTTAAAACATCAGGTCTTGCCTTGTCAGTCTCCGTATCTTTTTAGGCCTTCCCTGCATCGCTCTGATGTTATTTCTTTACTGGGTGTTTCACAACGCCCGGACGTCTAAAAAAAAAAAGCCTTGTCGTGTTTTTAACGCGAATTAAATCTGTGTTTCTCACACCGCCAGACCTTCCACCTCCAAGGGCATCAACAAGAGCCTGAAGAAGTTGCTCCGTTCTGTGTGTTCTCTGCTGCTCCCCAGAGCTCTGAGGAGGGACAGGATGTTTAACCCGAGGCTTTCCCTTTGTTTTTGTGTGCTTTGCAGACAATTCCAGCGGAGCCAAGTCCGACATGGACATGGCCTACGAGAGGGCACGGGTGGCCCTGGTCCCAGAGGATGCTGCCAACAGCCCTGGCACAGCCAAGGTGGGTCTGCTGCCTGCAAGCCACGAGAAACTTGCCAGGGCAGGGGGGAGGCAGAAAAGTTCCTCTGCTGAGAGCTTTTGGCAACCAGAGTTGTGTGCCCCCCTCCCAGGAGAGACTCTCCAGCTCCCCCATCTCTGTAGCATCCTTGTGCTGCCTAAAATCGAGGAGAAAGTGTCCAAGGCAGGGTGAAGGCAGAAAGTTTCTGTACTAAAAGCTTTTGGCAGCCACAGCTGTGTGCCCTGGCATCCAGAATCCTACAGATTTATGGCCTAATTCTCCTGCCTAGGAAATACATCCAGTCTCTAATTTGCCCATCCCACAACCCACCCCCTGACATGCCTCTTCTAGAACTGGGTTGGAGGTCTTAAACCCTCCCCCCCCTTTCCTCATTTACCCTCATCTTCTTCACATTATGTCTTCTATTTGGAGTTTTTGCAGCACCTCTAACCCTTCTTTATGCTATGACTAAACAATGTTGTATTTTGGCTCTAACATGTTCTGGTAGCTCTCTGGATACAGGGGTCCCTATACAGAATGTCCTAACTTAATCTCTCTCCCTTAGCACAGAAACAAGCTCCCAAATATGACACGGGGGTTGAATCAAACCTAAATATGTAGCACAGGGGTTACAAGCTGTTTTTCAAATGCAAAAAGACTATATATTGAAATGTACAAGTGTATTAAGGCTTGTGGCAACAGGTGTGTCTGCCCCTCTGGGAGCCCAGCCCAGCCCAGCCCATTCCTTGTGCATCATTATCCTTGGAGGGGTTGGAATGTTCCCTTCCTTCCCTTGGGATGCTGCTCTGGGAGCTCTGTGGGATCAAACTGGGTTGGGAGGGACCTCAAAGCCCACCCAGTGCCACCCCCTGCCATGGGCAGGGACACCTCCCCCCAGCCCAGGTTGCTCCAAGCCCCGTCCAACCTGGCCCTGAATGTGGTTTTTATATTATTACTTATTCACTTTCACTTGTTTCAGTAGATTTTGGTCGCTGTTAAAGCTCTTTAATCTTGAAACTCCCCAGAGACACAACGGGAAGGCAAAGCTGCCACTTCTTGGGTTCAGCTTTTGCCTTCCCCTGACTCAGGAAGGTGGATTTCTCAGAGCAAGCTTTTTGGGGGTTTTTTTGTGGTACTTTGCAGCAAGGAATGAAAATCTGTGAACTTCCCGTAGGTTTCCACTCCTCATTTATAAATCTTTTCCTTTTTGATGGGCTGATTTTTGCCAACAATGTCCTGCAAGGTAAGAGCACAAAAATGCTCTGGCATTATAAAACCCGCAGACTTACACTTTGAAGTGAAATTGCTCCTCGTTGTCGCCTCGGCAGACACTTTTTTTCCCCCCCTCGCAGCTTTGTGTTGATGAAGTTTCGGTTCCCACCGAGCTGCCCAGTTTCTGCAAAGCCTCTTTTTCCTCCTTTCACCAGCTGGGATGAGTGACTTTGCCTCACGTGTCAGACGAAATACGGGGCCAACGAAGCCAGCAAGCTGTTGCTTTGCTGGGAAACCTTCATTTCTGCTTCTTGCAGACCCCTCGCGGGGGTGGGCAGAGCACCCGTGGCTGGCTAAGTGCCACTCGTGCCCCCCCTGCCAGTGACCCTGGCTGTGTTGCTGCCTCTTTGCAGCCCATCCTGAAGAAGACTGTGACGGTGACAGAGACTCCCTCGGCAGTTTTCCACTACAGCTCCGAGCACGACTCCTGCAACAGCAAACACGTGGATGCCATGGTGGAGGCAGCCAAGAAAGACCTCTCCACCCTGATGAAACTTGATGTGAGTTATTGCTGGGGGGAAACCGGCTCTGGTTTGGCTTTTCATCTCACTCTGTCAGCGGCTCCAAAGTGAATTGTCTCCCCGGCGCTGTAGACGAGCTGAATGTTTTATTCAATGGTTGTTGAAGTTATTAGGAGGGCTGGAGTGAATCTGAATTATTCTGCCGCTGGAGCAGAGCGTGCTGGAATGCAGTGCATGAATCTTGTCTCTCTGTTGTGCAGATTTAGCCCTGTGTGAGCAGCAGATGTGCCATTCCTGCCACCTTCTAATTCTGTGCTCTCACACAGTGTGTGAAGAAGTTGTGTAAAGGTGATTGGTGGGTCCATTCCTGCCCCTGGCACAGCATCCCTGCCCCTGGCACAGCATCCCTGCCCCTGGCACAGCATCCCTGCCCCTGGC
>VXBX01002806.1:16350-36693 GCA_013400415.1 Scytalopus superciliaris
GCTTCCCTGCCCCTGGCACAGCATCCATACCCCTGGCACAACATCCCTGCCCCTGGCGCAGCATCCCTGCCCCTGGCACAGCATCCAAGGGCTTGGGTGGCATCTGGAGGTGAGTCCCAGTGGCACTGGGAGCATCTCCCAGCTGGGTCCTGTGCGTGGTGCCCTCCCAGTCCCCCCTGAGCTCAGCCCCCCTGGTGCTGGAGGATGGAAATGATTGTTTCCAGCATCCCTGGGATTCCAGCTGCTTTCCACTGGGGAGCTGTGGCTGTTCCTGCAGCTCATCAGCCAGTTTGGGAAAGGCTCTGCATGTGCCTCAGTCAGTCAGAGCCAGGCCTGCTTTGGTGCAGCCTGCAGTGCCCTGCTGGTGCTGCCAGGGGCTGGCACTGCCCCTCCCGGCACAGCTCTCACCAAACTACACTGGAAAAGATTTTACTCCCTTCCTCCTGACATCCCAATTACTCCCCTTGCAACTCCAGCTCCCACCTGGGGGGCTCAAAGCTCATCCCCACCGATGCAAGGCCTGTCTGCAGGAGATGACCTGTCTTATAATGTTATTTTTCAGGCCTTTCTATCCTCCTGAAAGGCTGTGGAGTGTTTTAGGGGAGATTCTTGGTGTGGGTGATGTGGGACTGGGCACCTCCATCTGTTCTGCTCAGCCTGCTGTTCCTCACAGGACTGTCAGACCAGGGGGAAAAATGATCACAGCAGCTTTTTTTTAAAATCTAGAATGAATTTCTCAGTAATTAACCAGCAGCAGTTTAAAGTTAATTGCAGCAGTAACCTTAAAATGCAGCAGGTTTGTAACATGAAGCTCTAAAGGACAAGGAAACCAGGCAGGGTTTTTCAAGCTTGGATAGCACAGCAACTGAGTTTTCCCCCAGTGAATTAGAAGCTGATGGGATGTAGCCAAATGCCAGAGATCTCTTTGGAAGCTCAGCTCTTATTCCAAGCAGGAGCTGCCTCTTCTCCAGGCAGCAGGAGAAATACCTTGTTGTGTGCAAAGCATTTGTGCCCAACCCTGTTGCCATGAAAGAAGGGAATGGATTCTGTAAGCTCAGCTGCTGAAAACTGAGGGGATTTGTTTCTTTGCTGCCTGGAAGTTTTTAGGTTGTCATTTTTTCAGAGAATCAGCTCGGGATGTTTTGGTGACAGATGGTGGTGTGTTTGGGGGTTTTTTGGTTGTTGGGTTATTTTCACGAGGCTGGAAGAGAGAGGAGGGGATAAGTGACTGTAGGAGAGAGACATTATTATTATTTCCAGTGGCCCTCAGGTATCCGACTTCAGAATTAGAATCTTATTTTGGTTTGTTTGTTTGAAATAACTTGAATTCCTTGGACCTGTCAGGGATGGTTTTGCATCTCAGCCCATTTTCACGTGGCTTCAGCTTTACCTGCAGTATCTGACATTTAGCCGTGGTGCTTCTTCCCTGGAAGGGAATTTCCTTTGCCCAAAGGATTCTTTGTCCCAGTTAATCTCTGCTTTTGCTTATTGTTTGGCTCGGGGAAGGTCTGCCTGCGGGTCAGCGAGGCTCTTCCCATGCCCCAGGCGTTTCTGGCAGGTTTTTGGCTCCTAAAGATCTCCAGCGATGAGGCTTCACGGCTCTCTGTGCAATCTATTCCAATAATTAAGTAGTCTCAGGCATGAAATGAACCTTTGCAGCAGTTTTTCTTAAAGGCAGTGCAGCCCAACCCCCTGTTGGTAAATAAAGCTCATCAGGGAGCTCGTGTTGCCTTCCTGAGAGGGGCTGTCAGAGTGACAGCCTGGGCTTTAAGAACAGGTAATACTATAGAGCCACAGAGGCATAAATAGAGTCAAAAAAAACCATTATAGGAATTAGTGGAGTTGCTGTTGCTGAACTGAAATATTTTGACAGGTGCTTGTCAGGTTCCCTGCCTTGGATTTGTTCCCATGGAACAGATGGGCTCCAATAAAACTATTTTTGATGAAAATATGTTCTTTTTATAAGCAGTAGGTGTAAAGAATAATTGGGATTATTTCACTTGCTCTATTTCTTTGCCACCCAAAATGCAAACATTCCAAGCTGGCAGAACAATGCTGGCTGGGGAGTGTTTCCAGCCCTGCTCTGCTGGGTTCCTGCTGCACTGAGCTCTCTCACTGGGGGCAGCTTCTGCTCTGCTGCTGAGCTGGTCCCTCCTCAGTGCAGCTCTTCTTGCCTTGGGTGGCTCTGTGGCCAAGCCTGGGCACAACCCCACCCAGAGAGAGCCTGCTGAGCCAGCACTGCCCTGCCAGCGTTCAGCACAATGAGGGGCCACACCTGAGCCTCGTGCTCTGCCCCAGCCCCTTCAGGTGGTGAGGAGGAAAGGCTGGACTCATTTCTAAGGAGGCTGGAGAGGGACTTTGGACATGGGCATGGAGGGACAGGGCAAGGGGGAACAGCCTGGAGCTGAAGGGGGGTGGCGTTAGATATTAGGAATTTCTTTATTAAAGGCCCTGGCACAGGTTGGGCAGAGAAGCTGTGGCTGCCCCATCCCTGGGAGTGCCCAGGATCAGATTAGACAGAGTTTGGAGCAGCCTGGGCTGGTGGGAGGTGTCCCTGCCCATGGCAGGGGGTGGGATGGGATGAGCTTTAAGGTCCCTTCCCAACCCAAACCAGTCTGGGATTCTGATTAAGAAATTCACCTATTAAAGTCACTATTTAGAACGACCTCCCCCCAGGTTGGGTCAATGAGGGGTTAGTTGTGCCCTCAGGCCTGTGGTGGGACTGGCTTTGGAGCTGGACAGGAATCTCTGGGTCCATGGATGAGCTCAGCCAGCTCAGCTCCCTGCCATGCCAGGGCCTTGGGGGTGGCTCCAAACTCAGGGCAGGCCTTTGGAATGAGGGCAATTCCAGCTCTCCTGTGCCTGGGCACAGGAATTCCTGGCCTTGGGGCAGCTTTTGTGCTGTGCATGTGCAGCTGAGTGAGCAGGGAAGGGCTGGGACACAAGTGTTGGATCCTCTTGTCCAGTTACTCCATTATGGAAAGGGTCTCCTCCAGTTTCACCTTCCTTTGGAAGTAACTTCATATTCCATGGTTTTCCTGCCAGCTGATGTGGGTCTCTTCATTACAGACCCTTAAAAGAGTCTGGGGGAAAACTGACAAATAGAAAATCCTTAAGAATCTGAGTGTGATTAATTGAAATGGATCAAACCTTCTTTGTCTTCTGGGAGAAATGTGTGTTGGGGAGAGAAATACAGAAAGTGCCATATTTCAAAGAGGTTGAAATGCTTGTAACTGTGTCTTTAATAACTCCAGTAGCTATTCTTATGTGCTTCCTTTGGATGGCTCCTCACATCCCTTGTCTCTGCCTGTGCCCAGAGCAGTAATCTGTGCCTCCCACCCCCTGTTTCTCCAGAATCCTGCCCTGCTGAATGGCAAAGTGACCCTGCACCAGGTCACTGCTGGCACTGTGCTGTCCAGGCAGGGAGACCAGGTGAGTCGGCACCCCCTGAGCCTCCACCCCACTCTTTGCTGCCCTCCATGAGCTGGTTGTGCCCTTTGGGGATGAAGAAATTCCCACCTGGCCCTTCCCAAGCCGGGGTGGAACAGCCCCAGCTCTCAGCCCTGCTGGGATTGCTGGTGTGACCGCCTGGTGTGTTGTCAGCTCTGCTGGACCTGGTGAGAAGGTGTGGAATGTCCCACCTCTGTCCTTCCTCAGGAGTTTGTGGAGCCTGGGGAGCCTTTTCCTCATGCCCTGCCCTGAGGGCTTTGTGGGGCTGTCACTCAGTTGTACTCAGAATTATTTCCCCCCCCTGCAACATCAATCCAGTGCTGCTCGTTTGTGGCAAAGTGTATTTAGGATATAAAGAGCTTCATTTATAATAATCCTGTGCAAAGAGATGAGTGTGTGCAAAGCCAGGTGAGGGGCAGCTCCAACTGCAGCCCTGCTGCCCTGGATTGCTCCTCACCCTTCATTTTCCATAACCACCCAAAGAGCAACACATTTTTCCATATTGTGGCTGCTTGGGCTTGAAATCACCTGCTTTTAATAATTCACTCTTGTGTCTTACTTCGTGTCTTACTTTATCACCTAATTGTTCACAAACCACGGGGAGCTTTGTGCACAGATGGGTCGTGCTGCTGCTGTCACTGGGATAATTGCTCTCCCAAAGCCTCGGGGGCATTTCAGCGAGCTCCCTTTGCACTCCTGCAGGATGTCAACGTTTGCTTTGTGGTCTCGGGGATGCTCCACGTGTACCAGAGGAAGATTGACTCCGAGGAGGACACTTGTCTCTTCATCACCCACCCTGGGGAGCTGGTGGGCCAGCTGGCCGTGCTCACTGGGGAGCCCCTCATCTTCACCATCAAGGCCAACAGGGACTGCAGCTTCCTCTCCATCTCCAAGTCCCATTTCTATGAGTGAGTCCTGCCATTAAAACATGTCTTGATTGTTTTTTTTTTTTTTTGTTTTTAACAGGGTTTTTACAAGTTTTCTTGTGGCCCTTTTGAATGGAGAAGCAGGGTGGTGATCACCCCCATCCATCCCCCCGTGCTGGCACTGCTGGGGCAGCTCCAGCCCTGGGGGCTGTTTTGGGGCCATTGTGGCAGGAGAGACATTGAGGGGCTGGAAAGTGTCCAGGGAAGGGGTTGGAGGGGCTGGAGAGGCTCAGCCTGGAGAAAAGGAGGCTCAGGGGGGACCTTCTGGTTCTGCAAGTCCCTGCCAGGAGGGGGGAGCTGGGAACAGGGACAGGAGGGGAGGGAACGGCCTCAGGCTGGGCCAGGACAGGGGCAGGTGGGCCAGCAGGGAAAAGTTCTTCCTGGAAAAGGTTGCCCAGCCCTGGCACAGCTGCCCAGGGAGGTCTGGAGTGCCCACCCCTGGAGGTGTTCCAAGAACAAGTGGATGTGGCACTCTATGGTTTAATGGGTGTGGAGGTGTCTGCTCAGGGCTTGGCTTTGGTGGTCCTGGAGGTGTTTTCCAGCCTCAGGGATTCCATGATTGTGAGTGCTGGGGGGGTGTGGGGGGTGGTGCTGCTGCAGAACATCCCACAGCAAGCCATGCAGCTTAAAGGAGAGATTTATCCACCTGTCAGGTGGCTTCATCCCCAGCAGGAGGAGAACAGGGAGTATGAAATGGTGGCACCTCCTTTCTCCAAGGTCTGTAGAGCTCTCAGCCCACTGGGGTGGGAATTCTGACCCAAGACTCATACACTTCATCATCCAAATAATCAAAAACGTGCCCAGTTCTGTTCCCAAACACAGCCCAGGCTGTTGGGTGTGTGATGGGGGACTGCTCTGGGTGTAGCTGTGGGTTCTCAGTGCTAAGAGAGCAGATGAGAGGATGCCCCTGTGCAAGGCAGGTGCCTTCCTGGACCTTGGCAGCACCACATGGGTTGTCTTAATGCTTAAATATTTAAATACTTAAATTTAGTACTTAAATTTCTTCATTAAAACCTCAGTGTGATGACTGTGGTTAGCCTTGTTGCCAACAATAATGGTTTATTCCATAAGCCTCTTGTTTAGAGTTACTTCACACACACAGAGTTTGTCTCAAATACCTCAATTCCCTTTTCCAAACTTCTCTTCCAGCTTCTGGAATGTGCCATCAGTGCTGAGCTCTCTGCAGGAGGTTTTTGGGGTTGCTGTCTTTTCTAGGCCACTGCTGTGTATTCCTACACGTTCTTCTTCCTTCCTAAATGGTTCCAGTTATTTGTGTCCCTCATCAGCTCTACCCCAGAACCTTCCTCAGGGTTTTGGGTTCTCCCAGGCCAGGCAGGAGGCTGAGCTGGATGTGCTGAGCTCAGCCTGTGCCTGGAGCTGTGTTTTCCCAGGCTCTGAGGTGGCTGGCAGCTCCCTGGCCTCATTCCTGATGGATGTTTCCCACTTGGGCCATTCCATGCAATATCAGCCTATCCTTCTGAATGCCTGCTTTCCCCCTCTGTTGTTTTTCCTGCTTGTTCCTGACTTGAAATGTCATTAAGCTGTCTCAGCCAAGCAGCCAAATCCCACCTTTTCCTGCTCTCTTCCTTTGGTTTGTTTTCATACTCAGGGGCTGGATTATTTCTCTCATTTTTCCTGAGTTTTCTCTCTCAGGAGCTGAGTTATCTCTTGTTTATTCTTCCAGTCAGTGCTCAGGGAACCCCTCTTTCCTTTTCTCCTTTCAAGTCTGTTGCCCCTCTGCATTTTCCAAGCTCTGTGATATTCCAGTGTTTCATCTTCACCCCAGACTTGGTGTCTCTTCTAACTCCTGTGCCCACATTTAAAAGTGGTGTTGGAGAAGGGCTTTGAAAGGCATCAGGTCTGTGAGAAAGAAACCCTTGTTGATCAAACCAGACAGAAGGTTTATTTCCCATTTATGTGCCAAATTCTGTGCTCCTGGTCCCACACCCTTTGGTTTCTCCTTTGCTTGGAAATCTCACAGGAATTACTCTATTTTTTAAACTTGCTTGTATTTATCTTAACTTACAGATTAGAAGGGATTTGACAGGCACCTTTGTTACTCTCCAAAGCTCCATTCTCCCACTTTTATTTCCCTTTTGGCTGCCCTGGAACACTTTGTGCTTTCTCTCCATAATTAATGAGGGGGTGAAGCACAAAGCCCGTGGTCAGGAGTTTTGCCATTAGGCAAAGAGCACAGCCCTGGAAGGATTGTGGAGCTGCACGTTGGATGTTGGACATTAAAGCACATTAAATCCTTTCCCCTGGAGCTTGGGGGCACTTCTGCTGCCTGAGTGAAGAGCTGTGTGTGCTGCAGGGCTGGCACAGCCCGGGCAGTGCCCACTCCTGCCACCCAGGCTGTGCCCAGGGCTCCCTCACCTTTCCTGCCTCAGGGAATGGCACACTTCGGAGGGTTAATCCTGAGCCAGGGAAGCAGGAATGCTCTAATTTCCATTGGGTCTTGCCAGCCAAGCTGAGCATCAATTCACAGCCACATGCCCTGTGGCAGTGCCAGGCTCTTGCACAAACCTAGTTCAGCCCTTCCACTGCTGGTTTTGGTGAGCTTTGCAATGGGGAACCCTCAGGGTCCCTTCAGGAACGAGTTTCTGTAGGACAGAACTTGGGATTTGGGGTTTCTCAGTGCCAGGCACGTGCCAAGCCCAAGAGCACAAATGCCCACGTGAGAGGAAGGAGAACTGGCTGATAACGAGGGATGAAAATCTGCTTTCCTCTCCTCCTGAAAAGGGTGGGTTTTACCTTCTGTCCTAATTCTCCTGGAGGGAACAGAGGGGGAGACAACAGGGAGCTCCAGGTGCAACCAAAAGCAGCCTGTTAGTAGTTTATTCCTTGCATGCATTAAGTATTAAGATACATATCCTGAGGGAGGCAGAGAGTAAATGGCTTTATTGACGACAGCAGACAGGCTGTGTGGGAGGAGACTTTGAGGGCTAAATAAGCAAGTGAGTAAAACCAGTGAGTTAAACCACTGAGGGGTTTTTTGGGGGGCTTTATTTAACTCCTGAAGCAGCTGAGAAAGGGGGGGGGATATAGGGCTGAGTGTTTGCCACGTGTCTGTGGGTATCTTGGGCAGGAGATGGCTGGAAGGCATGGGGAAAATGAGGGCAGGAGAGAAAAGCTGTCCTGCTTTTTGGCAGTGCTGTTTGCTGGCTGCACCTTCAGGGGTGCCAGCCAAGTGTCTGAGCTGGTGCTCAGGCTGATCTACCCCCTGGCACATACCAGGGCAGGGTCTGACCCACAGAGCAGGGACCCATGGGGAAACCCCTGCCCCACAGAGCAGGGACCCATGGAAAAGCCCCCTGTGAGCTGCCTTGCCCCACAGAGCAGGTACCCATGGGGAAACCCCTGAGCCACAGAGCAGGTACCCATGGAAAAGCCCCCTGTGAGCTGCACTGCCCCACAGAGCAGGGACCCATGGGGAAAAAACCCCTGTGAGCTGCCCTGCCCCACAGAGCAGGTACCCATGGAAAAGCCCCCTGTGAGCTGCCCTGCCCCACAGAGCAGGGACCCATTGAAAAGCCCCCTGCCCCACAGAGCAGGTACCCATGGAAAAGCCCCCTGTGAGCTGCACTGCCCCACAGAGCAGGGACCCATGGGAGCCCCCTGTGAGCCACCTGGGCTGGTGGGAGGTGTCCCTGCCCATGGCAGGGGGTGGGGCTGGGTGGTCTCTCAGGTCCCTTCCAGCCCAGGCCATTCCATGATTCAGTGATTTATCATTTCCCCCCTCTGTTTGTGCCCATGAGAGGGTTCAGTGCAGCCCCCTCTGTGTGTGTTCCACATGCAGGGCTGCCAACAGGCTCCTCCTCCTCGGGGAGTTGTCCTGTCTCTCTTGACAGAGCTGATCTTTAATAATGTGCCATCAGCTGCTCTTGGTGCTGCTCAGGAACAGGCAAGAGAAGGTGCCCCAGCAGGTGGAAGAGCCTGAGCTGGGTGTGATGCTGTGCAGTGCCTGGGGAAGAGCTGCACTCCTCACTCCCCCAGGGACAGGCTGCAGGCAGCTTCAGCCTCAAAAAAAAACCCAAGAAATGAGACATTCCTGAGCAATTCCCAGGTCCCAGTGACCTGGGAGAATGACTCTGAGTCTGAGAGAGCAGTTTCCCCTGGGAACTGCAGCCAGGGGGAAGTTTGCAGTTATCCTGGCAGAACCTCCTCAAAGTTATTCAGTCTGAGGGAAGTATTGAATTACATGAGATCTTTATTACTAGAGATTTTTAAAGCATGACTCAAACAGATTCAGTGTGAGGATCAGGAGCTTTATTAGAAGATGTTCCAGTTCTTTGTGGTCTTTGCAAGAGGGAAAAGGGAACATTTGAAATTCAGAGCAGGTGTTTTATTTTTAAGAGCATCAGACTTGACATATAAAGAGATTCTGATCTGGTATCTGGGGGGAAACTGGGAGCACGTGGGAGAGACTGAGAGGTGCAGGAGGGCAGGGAGGGATCATTCTGGGGACAGGATGAACATTCCCCCGAGTCCTGAGACACCTGGATGGAGGGTCCACCCATCCCACTGCACTTGGAGAAGGGCCTGGGGCTGGACAGCAGGACTGGCCAGCCCAGAGACACATTTCCTTTGGGGCTTGGAAGGCTTTGGCAGGGAGTCACTGGTGTGGAGGTGCCCGTGGGTGTGGGATTGCTGCTGCCACTGGCATGCTGTGCCTGGTGCCCAGGTTTGGGGCAGCCCTGGGATAACCCTTTCCTTTCCTTTTCCTTTTCCCCAGGATCATGAGGGAGCAGCCCAGTGTGGTCCTGGGCGTGGCACACACCGTGGTGAAGAGAATGTCCCCCTTTGTGAGGCAGATTGACTTTGCCCTCGACTGGATGGAGGTTGAGGCTGGGCGAGCTGTTTACAGGTGAGGTGTCTTTGGTGAGGTTTTCCTGGCTCAGGAGCTGTGCTCCCTTGGGAATATATGGAATGAGAGACTCATTGCACTGTATTTATGAACCATTCCATTGCTTTTATCTGCCTATTCTGAGATTATTTTCTTCAATGTTGCTTCAGTCTCCTGTCTCCAGGTGTTACTAATTTGTTTCACGCTATTCCTCACCCTTTCTGTTGTCTTGGCAAGCTTTTAAAGTGACATAATTGATTAACACACACAGCCAGTTGCATGTTCTGGTGGTGGTTCTGCTTTAAGGGCATGAATATCTATTGCACCGGGAGTTTTTCAGCCTTTTTGAAACAAACATGGAAGGGAACAAGGGAACAAACGAGGAACTCTCCAAGGGAGTTCTGTTAGGCTCACTCAGGAGTAAATTGAAAAGGGTGAATTTGTGTTTGAGGGGCAAAAGTTGCCTTGGGAAAGCTCAGATTTATAAATCTGTGCTGGGATGCAGTTGAGCTGTTAGGTGGTTGTTGCAGTGATGGGAGAACAAGGTCTAATTTAGTCCCTGACCTGTGTTAATTGTAGTTGCAGTGTTTGTAATTGCCCCTGCAGCAGCAGAGCCAGGGAAAGCTGGGGCTTGCTCTGGGCACCAAAGCATTCACAGCTCTCAGTGCCTCGTTAAAATCTTGCAGAGTTCCTTTGTTAGTTTGAGCTCCACCACCAGGAGCGTGGCATTCCATCCCTGTGCTGGGAATCAGCATCCCAAATGGAACTCCTAACCATGCCAACTCACCCAGGCAAAGCTTCCCCAGAAGGGATCCAGACCTGGAGCCACTGGGGAGTTTTCTCACTGCCTGCAGAATTTCTCTGCACCTCCCCAGGGTCCCTGCAGTGGGGACAAGCTCTGTGTGACCAGCACTGAGCCTCCTGTGTCCCCTGGAGCCCCTTTGCATCCTCTCCCAGACCCATCATGGAATCACAGAGTGGTTTGGAGTGGAAGGATCATCCAGATCCAGCCCCTCTGTCACCTCCCACTATCCCAGGGTGCTCCAAGCCCCGTCCAGCCTTCGGGCACTGCCAGGGATGAGGCAGCCACAGCTTCTCTGCCCACCCTGTGCCAGGGCCTGCCCACCCTCCCAGGGAACAATTCCTCCCCAATATCCAGTGTAAAAACCCCCTCTGTTTGAGTTTAAAACCACCCCCCTTGTCTCGTCCCCGGCCAGTCGTGCACACCCCGTACATTTAAACACCGAACACGTTTCCAGGTCGCCCTTTAAGATCTCCCTGTTCCCTTCCCTGTTTGCTCATTAACTTTGAGTGCCAATTAAGAAGCACCAGCCCCTTCCCTGGGCACTGACTGTGGCTCTTGGTGCCCTGTGCAGGCAGGGGGACAAGTCTGACTGCACCTACATCGTGCTGAACGGCCGCCTGCGCTCCGTCATCCGCCTGGAGGACGGCAAGAAGCACCTGACGGGGGAGTACGGCCGGGGGGACCTCATTGGGGTGGTAAGCACGGGCTTCAGGGGGCACTGCCAGCCTGGGGAGCACCCCCTGGCACCGCCCCGGGCACCCACACAGCCCTGCTCTGCCCCCTGGCTTTGCCAAGTTGGAGGGGGGGAAAATCCTCTACTCCCTGGGGGCTCGGTGTGGTGGTTCAGGGCTGGGGTGGTGGCCTTGGGGGGAAAGGAAAGATGAAGCAAAAGGAAGTCATAATCAAGCCAGAAGGTCTCACAGAGATGGGGGGCTCAGGCCCCATAGGCTGTATTGGCCCCATAAGCCCCATAGACTTCTAAGGCCACCTAGACCCCCTAGACTTCAAAGGTCCCATAGACCCCATAAGCCCCATAGACTTCTAAGGTCCCATAAGCCCCATAGACTTTAATGGCCACACAGACCCCATAAACCCCATAGACTTCAATGGCCACACAGACCCCATAGACCCCATAGAATCAAGGCCACACAGACCCCATAAGCCCCACAGACTTCTAAGGCCACACAGACCCCATAGACTTCTAAGGTCGCACAGACCCCCATAAGCCCAATAGACTTCAATGGCCACACAGGCCCCCATAGACTCCAAAGGCTACACATGAACATCTATGGGGATGAACATCTGTGTAATCTATGGGGCTTATGAGGTTGGTGTGGCCTTTGGAGTCTATGGGGGTCTGTGTGGCCTTAGAAATCTATGGGGCTTATGGGGTCTGTGTGGCTATTGAAGTCTATGGAGCTTATGGGATCTGTGTGGCCCTAGAAGGCCCTCTTTCCCTGCTCAGCTGGTGGGGGATCTCTTTGTGGCAGGAAAAGCCCATCAGCAGTGCCTGTCCCTGCTGGCAGGTGGGTCTCAGAGCAGCATCTCTGTGCTCAGGTGTTTGGGGCAGAGGTTTGGTGCACTCAGAGCCTGGGAACTGACCTCAGACTGAGTTGGTTTTTCCCTTGAGAGAAGGAAAATGTTTTACTGGGAGGAGGGTGGAGCTTCTGGACCCGTTCCCTGTGTGTTCACAGCAAATCTTCCCCTGTGTGATAACTTAAAATCCGCTGTCTGTCCTGGGAAGTGGCAGAGGGAGAACAGGGGGCAGCTGTGGGGATGATCCCAGGAGAAGGCAGGGTTGGGTTGGGCTGGCTGGGTTGCTGATACCTGTTGAGTTGTGTGTGGTTAAAGATCCCTTCCCCAAGCTCAGGGCTGCTCTGCCTGAGGGGTCACCTTGCCTTGGGATGCTGTCTGAAGGGCCAGGTCCCTTCTGGACCCTTCTAGGAAGGCTCACAACTTTTACTTAGCCTTTTCTTTTTTTGGGGGGTATCTCATAACAGGTGAAATGACGTGGTTTGACAGGAACAAAAGCTGTGGCTGATGGTGCTGCTGGGAGGCCTTTGGTGTGTGAAAGAGGGTTTGTCACTCCTGACACCCTGCAGGCATTTTGCTGCTGCTCTCCCTGCTTTCCTTCCCCCCGGGGCGATGTGCAGCTCCCCTGCCAGGCTCCCGGGTTAAAAACAGAGCTGTTCTACTTTCTCAAAGTAGTTTTGAGTGACAGGGGAGCATATGGTGCTCAGAGGGTGGGCAGGCCCTGGCACAGAGTGGGCAGAGAAGCTGTGGCTGCCCCATCCCTGGGAGTGCCCAAGGCCAGGTTGGACGGGGCTTGGAGCAACCTGGGCTGGTGGGAGGTGTCCCTGCCCATGGCAAGGGGTGGGATGGGATGTTTAAAGTCCCTTCCAACCCAAACCAGTCTGTGATTCTGTGAAATGGTCTAAACTTCCCCTCCCTGCACAAGGGCTGGTGCCAGTTTTGGGCATCACATTCCACCCTGGCCCAGCAGTTTATTGAGGAAAAAAGGAGGAGGATTTTGGGGATGGGCTGGGACAGTGCCAGGCTTGTTGGGCACACAGATCCCCTTTCAGGCTGTGTCTAAACCCCTTGTTGTGACACAAATCCTGCTGGAGACTCTGGTGGCCCCGTGGCCATCACCTCCCCCCTGCCTTCTGCACCACGGGGGAGGGTGTGTGGAGCTGCCACTGCCAGCAGCAATGCAGAGGGCACGAGGAAAAGGAGGTTTTTATTTTTTTTCCCTTTGGAAAAGGTTTGTTTATCCCTTTAGACCTTTAAAAACCTGCTGCAAGGCTGGGTTGGGTTTTTTTCCCCCCTGAGATTGAGATAATTGGGGGGTTCCAGGTGCTGGCAGGGGATGAAATCTGCACCTGGTAGTTGGTACTTTGGCCAACCCGTGGCTTGTTCCTCCCTGAACCCCTCCAAGACCTTCCCATGTGGCCCAGATCTGTGGGCACTGACAAAACACAGGAGTCTGGGAGTGGATGTATTTTTGTTTCCTGCCTTTATGTGAGAACTTTTGAAATGCCACGTGTCATTTGCATGAGAGCTGAGGCTCTGCCACTCCTGCCTGCCGAAGGAAGGCAAGGGGAGAGGAAGGGTTGGAGCCAAGATGGTAATTTTTGAGCATGTGCTGCAACTCCCAGGGCTAAACTTGGGGCTGCAATGGGTTTGTTCCTTCTCCTGACTCAGTGGCATCTGTTCCCGAGGTCTGTGGATTCAGGGGGAGAGGAGCAGATTAGAAACTGAAGTTTGCCTTCCCTCTGGAGTTTCCCTGGAGTTCTGTCAGAGGAAAAGGATCCTGACCCTCTGTGAGCCTTCCTGACTCCAGTCACTCTGCCTGCTCAAATCGAGCCAAATCCTGACTGAAAAGCTTCCAAGTGATTTTTTAAATGGCAGTGATGAATCTGAAATACAGCAGACAGAAGTCCTGCTTTTTAGGGACTGGGATTTGACCCCTCTGGGGGGGAATCTTTTAATTTGGTGGTGCTGTTGCTGCAGATGCACTTGTGGAAAAATGTGGAAATGTGAAACTTTTTGGAAGCCACTCTGGGAGCTAAAGGGTCACCCTTGTGGTGTCAGGTCTGCCATGGCCAGGTGACCCCAGAGGAGATCAGAGTGTTTAAAATGCTTGTCTTAGCCTCTCATTTTCTCCTCTTGGTGTTGCTGCTTTATTTCTGATCTTGGTTAACTGCTGGAAATTGTGGGTTTGACTCATTAACACTCTGCTGTCTGAGAAGGAGGATTCCTTTTCATTCCTTTGCTTTTCATGCCCCCTGGTAGGCCAAGCCCTGCTGAGCTGGGTGTTCTTTTGCTCTTTGCATCCTTGCAAGGCCAGCAGTGGGTGAGGAGAAGGGGACAAACCCAACAGAGAAGAATCTCTGCTGGGTCAAAGCTGTCTGTGCACGTCACCTGGAGGTGATGGAGCCTTCTGTGCCATGGGCTGCTCATGCAAACAACACTGTCTTTGGACACTTTGGGGTGCTCAGGAGAACCTGCAGTGCTGGGGGGTCACAGGTAACTCACAATTTCAGTGCTCTTGGGTGTTGAAAAGCTGGGCTTGCTGGTCACCACCTGCCCATGGGAGGGAGTGTGGAGCTGCTGGAAGGCAGGAGGGCTCTGCACAGGGGGCTGGAGAGACTGGAGGGATGGGCTGGTTCCAGTGGGGTGAAGCTCAACAAGGCCAAGTGGTGGGTCCTGCACTTTGGGCACAACAACCCCCTGGAGAGGCACAGGCTGGGCCAGAGGGGCTGGAAAGGGACCTACTTGGGGGTTTGGATGGCCAGGGAGCTCCACATGAGCCCAGAGTGTGCCCAGGGGGCCAAGAGGGCCAATGGTGCCCTGGGCTGGCTCAGGAATAGCGTGGCCAGCAGGAGCAGGGAGGGGATCCTGCCCTGGGGAGGCCACCCCGGGAGTGTTGTGTCCAGTTCCCTCAGCTCAGGAAAGAGATTGAGGGGCTGGAGAAGATGCAGAGAAGGGACTGGAGCACAAGCCCTGTGGGGAGAGGCTGAGGGGGCTGGGGGGGTTTGGGCTGGAGAAGAGGAGGCTCAGGGGGGACCCCATCACTCTGTGGGACCCCCTGAAGGGGAGTCACAGCCAGGGGGGGGTTGGGCTCCTCTCCCAGCAATCAGCAATAGGCCAGGGGGGCTGGAGCTCTGCCAGGGGGGATTTAGGGTGGGGATTGGAAAGGAATTCCTTGCAGAGAGAGGGCTCAGGGATTGGAATGGCCTGCCCAGAGAGGGGGGGGATTCCCCATCCCTGGAGGTGTTTAAGCTGAGCTTGGCCGTGGCACTGAGTGCCCTGGGCTGGGAAAGGGGCTGGGCTTGGGCCGAGGGTTGGACTTGATGAGCTCAGAGGGCTTTTCCAACCCCATCCGTTCTGTGATCCTGTCTGAGCAGAAGCCGGCTGGTGTCAGAGTTCCCTCCCGAGGAGGGGAGTTGCAATGGTGTTTTCATTAATTCCAGAATGCTTTTGTTTCTCTCCAACAACCACCAGGTCACTCTTGGGTGATGGAGCAGCAGAAAGGCCCTTTTTCAGTGCCACTTTCCTGTAGCACAGGGGGGATAAAGAGCAGAAAAGGCACCCTGAGCTGCCAGTGCAGCTCCCACTGGTCCTGCTGGAGAGGAAATCATGCTTTACAGTCTAGAAAAAACAGATACTTTAAATGTTTTCGGATGTCGAGCTGTTCATCCAATTAAGCCAGCTCAATGTCCACGGCTTTTTTTCCTCTCTAAAAAGTTGGAACCCGAGAAGAATCTGTAAGTGGCTTAGGAAGGTTTCCTTGGGGGATTGGAACATTGTCCTTTTGAAATGTAACGCCGTTAGAAATCTTTAATTGCTGAGTAATCCTCAAAGGAATCGCACAAAGGGAAGCGTCAGGATTACACTTGTCAGGCTTTCTGTTCTTTATCAGCATTAATGTTCCCAGGCAGCCCCAAAGCTGAATGTCACTGCACCCTCCGCCTTGAGGCTGGTTTGCTTTGCCTTTTCTCAACGTGGATCTTATTTTTTTTTTGCCAATTATTTGCATTTTTGTTAACTCAGTCGAGCCTCGTCTGCTCGGTTTGCTCGAGCTGTGAGTTACTGCAGAGCTATTTCGGGTGACCCGGGCTTGGTGTCACCTCAGGCACAGTTGGAGGTGGATGAGGTTCAGCCACAGAGCCCTGGAAGGAGCTTCAATCTTGGGCAGTACATCCCTGAAAATGATTTGCCTGCCCACCAAAACAATGCAAACCATCCGGAGAAAGCCCCCAAACAAAGAGCAGCCCCAGGGGGAGGCACAGGAAAGGAAGCCCAGAGGGGTGAGATGAGAAGCTCAGTGTCCTCATGGCCAAACCCACCCTCGGGGGGTTTCACATCCCTGCATCTTCTTCCCTACGAGCATCTTCACGTGTGAAGCTGTTGATTGTTCACATCCTTTGCAACCATTCTTTTATCCACAGCGATTAATCTGCTGCCTTTGTTTGCCCTTGAGCTGATGGAGGTGGGAGGCTGCTCACAGCTCCACGTTGTGGTGGGGCAGCTCTGACATTAAATTATCTGTATGGTCAGTCATTTGGCTTTGTAGCTGCCCCAGAAAACCCCCCAGAGCTGCTTTATGTGCTTGGCCGAGGTCTCTGGGCGGGGTGTTGGGAACTTTGGTGACAGACAGTGATGGAAACTGCGCCCTGCTGGGTTTCAGACAGGTCATTTCATGCATTAGGGTGCCACTCCTTGAGGTGTTTTGTGTGTCGCTCCCTCTCCCAGCTGCACTGCCATGGATAACCCTGTCCCCATGGATAACCCTGTCCCCATGGATAACCCTGTCCAGGCTGCAATTAACCCTTCCTGCACCTGATCCCACACAGGACACTCCTGTTCTTCCCTTGCCTCCTGCTCCTTCTCCCACCCATTTTGCTGCATGGGTTGGGGAACACCAAGGCTTGATTTGGCCTTGGTAAAGACACAAAGCAGTTAAAAGCAAAAGAGATTCTTTCTTTTTCATTAACTTGATAGTAATTTTTCTTTTTTTTTTCTGCAAACGTCTTTAAATAAAAGCCAGACAGACAGAGAGAGAGAGGGAGGGAGAAGTGTGATCCTTGTCATCCTCTTCAGAATGCCTGGAGAGCAGGGAAGGGAAGGGGCTGGGAAGGGGCTGGAGCAGCAGGAGGGGCTGAGGGAGCTGGGGGGGCTCAGCCTGGAGAAAAGGAGCCTCAGGGGGGACCTTCTGGCTCTGCAAGTCCCTGAGGGATCCAGGGATGGATTGGGCTCTGCTCCCAGGGAACAGGCACAGGAGGGGAGGGAATGGCCAGGAGATGTTCAGGTTGGACATGAGGAGGAATTTTCCCATGGAAAGGGTGGTCAGGCCTTGGCAGGGGCTGCCCAGGGAGGTTTGGAGTGCCCAGCCCTGGAGGTGCCCAAGGATGTGGCACTCAGAGCTCTGAGCTGGGGGACAAGGTGGGCATCGGGCACAGGGGGGGCTCAGAGATCTTGGAGGGCTTTTCCAACCTCAGGGATTCTGTGAGTGGTGGGAACAGAGTCCAGTGGAGGCAACAGGGAGGATTTATGGGGAGAGTCAGGAATGGGGCATGCTAAAGTTCCAGCCAGGATTGTTGTTCCTGTTTGAAGTTGAGTCAGAAGCAAAATGGGATCAGTCTCTTGTGGGAAGGTATTTATGAGCAGGTCATGCCATGTCCTCTCCCACTGTGGAATTGAGGTCTAACCCCCCTAGGAGGGCCAGGCTGTCCATTGCTCTTGCAGACCCTCTTCCAACAGCCCAGACAAGTGTGATGGCTCTGGGGGGTGTTTGGTGTCTGTGCCTCCCGTGGCTTTGGATGTGCTTTTTTGGTGGTGTCCTGGCTGCAGTGTTGGGGTTAGGGGTGCAATCCAGGCATGGAGCTCCCCTCTTTGCCACAGCCACACAGCATTTCAGGAGAGCAACCAGAATGCAGGAGGTCAGGCTGTTGTCACCTCCCTTTAATCCTTCCCTCTGCTGTCCCTTGGTGACATTCACTGCTGCACCAGGACTGTCCTTGCCCTGCCACAGAGAGCAGGGGGCACCTCTGGGTGACTCCACCTGCCTTAATTACAAAGGGTAGCAAGCTCAGCCTTACTTCATTTTATATCTGTATTTCTATCATCTATTTTATGTGACACTTGCCCATCACCACACGTGGACACACAAGGGGAGGTTTACATGTGTGTGTCAGTCTGCAGTGGGTTTTATTTATATATATATATATATAAATGAGAGAGGGAGGTTTGGGTGCTCCTGTGCACCAGCAGAAGGGCTGGGTGTCCTCAGTCACGGGGTTCACTTGGCACAGGGAGGATTGCAGGAGGGGGGTGTGGGAACAGCTCTGAAGAGTACACGGTGTGCTGAGTTCATCCCCTGGCTCTGCTCCCACAAACAGCAGCGATTTGCAGCTTGTCTGCTTGTTCTTCCCACTCATTCATTGTGGGAATTGCTCCGAGCGCCGTCTCCTCCTTTGTCCTTTTCCCATGCGAACAACTTCACGTTTCAGGGTCCTTCTGAAAGGGGTGGCTGGAGGAACCACTTTGAGAGGAGCATCCTGGGCTGCTGCAGCTGCGAAGGAGCCCAGGAGGGGTCTCAGGGCGTCTCGTTTACACCTGAAAAAACCCAATTTTCCACGCAGAGTTTGGTTGCCCTTCATGCAACATTGATGGTGTTACAGCAGAGCCTTTGTCAGCAGCTCCTGCCCTTGCCTTGTGAAATGTGTGGGGTGCTGTGTCTGTGCTGGCCCTGCCCAGCCCTCCCCTCCAGCCTCCTGGCCCATCAGCAGATGTCAGTGTTGATATTTCTTCATTATCCCTCCACTGGGGCATCTCCACATCCCTCTCTCCCCCCTGTCCCTTGTGTGTCCCCCTGTGCTGGCCCTTCCAGGGGGGTGTTGTGTGAGGAGGCAGTTTTGCAGATGGATCTCTGAGTCCCCCTGTCTCCTCAGGGGTGGGTGGGGGTCTCTGCCCCCCCAGTGACCCCCAGTCCTGCCCCAAGGGCTGTCCCTGCCCAGCACACTCCAGAGATGCTGCTGGTTCAAGCTTAGCTTGTGTTGAAGAGAAAAAAAACACAATTACCAGGCTAATTACTGGCCAGTGATTGTGTCTGTCATGGAGGAGGGTTTGGAAAGTGAAGGGTTTACAGAATTTAATAATCCTTTTTGGTCTTACCTGGATCCAGGGTCTTGTTGGAACTGATGCTTTCACTCCTGTGATGCTTTCAGCCCTGTGATGTTTTCACTCCTGTGATGCTCGGTGGGGAAAAACTGCTGCGTTTTGTGAGCTGGCAGCAAGGAAAAACTGGTAGGAGAGGAGGAAATGGGATGTGTGAGAGGATGGTGGGAAGAGCAGCCCCAAAGAGGAGGGTCTGGGATGGGAATGCCCTGGAAGGGCCCCTGTCTGTGGCTGCTCACACCCTCCTGTTGGCCTGTGCTGCTCATTCCCACCGGGTGTGTCTCCCCGTGCACTGGACAGGCTTGAAAACTCCCTTGGCAAGGGAGAATCTGCACAGGAAACCACTTGGAAATCATTTGCATTTTCCTGTTGGCAGAGCCACCCAACAGTTTGTCAGAGCGAGGCTGAATCTGCACCAAGAAGCAGCATCTTCTGGCCAGCAGATGTGCTGAGTCCTCCACGAGGTCTCAGGAGAAGAGCTGGGCTTATTTTGCTGCACACCCCGCCCAAGTTTAGCAAATACTCCGAGTGTTTGTTGGCTGTGGCTCGGGAAGGAGTTGGGAGTAATTAGACCAACTCGCAGAATGTGCCACTTGCTGGTTCCTCCTTTCCAAGGGTGTGATTTGGAAAGCTGTAAGAACTGTCAGGAGTGTCTGTTGGAAGTGAAATCAAAAGAGGTCACGGGAATATAAATTGCTTTCCCCTCCCCTTCCCCTCCCCTGTAAAAGATTTACAGTAACACCTTTTCCTTGGAAAGATCTTGGAAGGCAGGGCTGTGAATCATGTGCGATGTACGGGGTGGGTTTGTCACTGTTTAATCCTGAACTAAGAGAAGGTGTGAGAATTCATGGAATGACACACTGGTTTGGGTGGGAAGGGACCTTAAAGACCATCCAGTCCCACCCCCTGAAACCTGCCATAGCCCAGGTTGCTCAAAACCCCAACCAGAATTAACTGGGACAGCCCAAAGAGGGTGGTTTTTTTGGGGTGTTTTTGTGTCAGGAACGGCAGGACCCCCCAGTGCAGGAGGAGCCATCACTGATGGTCATTTCATGCTCCAACCACCCAAAATTGTTCTGTGCTCCCTCATTCCAATTATTCCAGCACTGGAGATGTTGATTCCTGTGCAGTTCCCTGGAATTGGAGGGAATGGAAGCAAAGGCAGTGATGGGGGAGATTCCTGAAGGGGGAAAATGGACACAGGGAAAGGGTCTTGCTGCTTCTGTAAATGAGGAGCCAAAGGGGTTGTTGGCCTTGGAGACACCTGAGCATTTTTTGTAGGGCTGCAGGATTTCAGGGAGAGGGGAAATGGGCCCTGCAAGGTGGGTTTGCTGAGGTTGGGACAGGAGAGGAAACCAAACAGCTCTGGGGAACAGAGGAGAGCAGGAGGGGTGGGCTCAGCACTCAGAGAACTCCAGGAAAACCCCAGGGCTTGTTTCAGGGCCAACAACTGGGAGAGAAGCCCAGGAATGGGCAGTGAGGTGGAAATTGTTCAGAGGTCTGTAACTAAAGGAGGGGGAAGGGATGTGAAATGAGAGGGACAGGGATGTGCAAGTGCCTTGAGCAAAACAGATCGTGTTGGTTTGGGTTGGAGAGGTGGGAAAGAGTCAACACAGCCCTGGGAGATTATATAT